>JAUYWV010132423.1:0-11041 GCA_032274565.1 Nematoplana nigrocapitula
GAATTCGAGTTCTCCAAGTCGATCGTTAAAGAAAAGTTGACATTAACGGCAACACGGTCCAGAAGTTCCGACATTCTTTCCGTTAGAATTGTCTTTACTCTGAATTTTAGGCAACTGAATGCGTTTTCAATTCATTTTGCCTGGAACTGTGCAGTACGCTGATATCTTCTGATAAGACATTGCAAGGTGTATGGAGATGATCAACGGCTGTGTGTTATGTAATTTAGTTTGCTTATGGTGCATTTACGTAACTTTATCTAAAGTGAGCCAACTTCATTTGGAAATAGTTATATTGTATTTGAATTCTGCTAACATTTGCTCATCTACACGCGTATGTGCTTTCACTATGCCTCATTTACGTATGTAATGCTTTCTAACTATGTATTTGCATTATAATTTACTGGCATAGCTGTGTATTTGGACTGACTACAAGTATGTTACATCTGTCATCTTATTGTATATATTTGACTGTGAAAACTTATAGAAACTGTTTATACAGAAAACAGTGTAGATAAACAAATAATTGTATTTGTCTAATTAAAACAATAAAATCGTGCTTTTTATTAGAGGTAAACAATTCACCAGGTCATTCACCATGAATGTCTTGTGTACTCTTTCTGACAAATAAGTTAGACTGATCAGATAGAGAAAACCTTTATGTGTACTCAGCAATCAAATCACCGTGGTTAGTTATATCTTTTCCTAACTATTGTGAAATTCTATCTTCATCTAATACTTGATCAAAAACGATTTAAAAATTAATTTCTTTTAAAATATATCGATTTTAAATTAGCTAACGGTTCTATCAGTTTATTTAGATAAAACATATTGTCTATTTATTCATCTTTAGATGCAAACTTAGCGATCAATTTTATCTTTAACATAATCTACTGTAAGTTAGAGTGTTGCTTTTATCAAACTAAGGCAGTGTTTAAAATCTAAACTGGATTTATTAGGGTGATCAGAAATCTTCCACTAGATTTGCATCCTATTTTCCCGGAAAATTGGAAACAACCCCGAAAAACACGAAATTTTCTCACCCTAGTCAACGAATGTGTCTAAAACATATTTGTTCTTGTTAAATTCCATCGGATTTCACATCTAAATCATTTCCGCCCGAGGTTCCCTCCCCCTTTATTGATCAATTTTGTTAGAAAATAGGAAAAATCCATCTCTATTTCTATCGATAGAGAGAAATGTTTCCAAAGTTTAGCAGACCTGTCAAAAGAGAAATAGGAAAGCCGTTATACAACTATAGGCGCCTGACTTTTTGTTTTAATATTCCCTGCTATATACATACTACATAATATGGAAAATCGACCCTGATCAGTTCAAGAGTTTTTTAACACGAGATGTGACAGCTCTTGTTTTATTTCTGAATAGTTTACTTGATATTTTTCCTTTTTCTATATTGATCAACTGACTGTATTACATTTTTTCACATTTTAATAAAGAGGACAAGAGTAATCAAAAGCGCTATTTAATGAAAAAATATTTCTTTATATATAGCTATTTATTTATTTGCTCTTGAGTGTAACTAAGTATGATGATTTGAACGCTTTAGTATATATTTCTGTGGCTATTTATATTAAAAATTAAAAGAAAGAAAGTAATTATTTTAAAAATAAATCACTAGTTCACCAAATTTATATAATTTGCGAAAAGAAATCGAAGTTATATTTACACAAAACAATTTTTGAGAAGCGGTGTTAAGCCTACATGTTGATAGAGAGGCTCGTGTCGTGTGAAAATATATTTATAATTTTGACATTTCTCGTCCACCATACATTCTGTTGTATTTGTTCATTATTGTAATAGCAGTGGGGCCGGAATTGGGGCAGCGCGGGAGCACCGTTAGACTAAGGCGTACCACTACCCCCTCTTTGTATTTACTAATTCTTATTTCATTGTTTATAATTTTTCAAAGTACATCTTGTGTTTAATTAGGCAGAAATTATATTTTTTGTCCAAATCAATTTTCTACCAAATTTTATACTCGCTGGACTCATGGCTAGTTATACGCCAATGTAAGGGAATGGCAAAGAACAAGAAGAAAGATATCTTATAAGTCCGTATGTGGTTTGCGCGTGTGTGTATGTCCCAGGTATTTGATGAAACGGAGCGACCTTTCAAAACTTTTGATTGAAACCCGTCATAACCTCTAATGGTCTGTTGGAGTAATTATCTAAATACAATAATCCTGAGTGAAATGATTGAGCAATAAAGGAATACATGACTGTATGCAGTGTATGACAGGGACGGACTATTGGTTAGTTGTAGTTTGGTTAGTAAGCTAAACATACTGCACAATGTTAGACCTCGTCTGATTTATTTTTAGAGTCGTTTTTGTCGGATCCAATACGACGTTCTTATATTTCAGAGCTAAAGTCCTTCGAGTGCAGGTGAAAACTGAAGAGGAACGCAAGCAATTAGCGACATTTGGTGATTCCGAATTGGTTTGTAATTATCTATTAATTGTTTTCCTATAAAAACTTGAATATATATGTATATAAAAAATTCTGTATAAATTTTGTATAGTTGGACTTCTGGCAAGGACCCAGCATCCACGTTCCAACCGATATTTATGTCCTTCCGGAACAATATGAAAAAGTCATCGATTATTTAGAAAAACACGATCTGCAGTGGAGAATTCAAATAAATAATGTTGATAAGTAAGCCCTTGGACATGTGACTATTTGTCTTTATGTTTTGGTATAACTGTTTCTTCCAATTTAGATAAACCGGTGTAATGGCAAATGTGCAGTACTTGAATTTAAAATAATTAGCATTAGCTTTTAGAGAAAAGGATTTTGTATACTTTGTTGGTTAATTATAGTTTTATTTATAATATAAAACTTTTGTGATGCGTTGGCTTAGAATATTTCGGAATCTAAGTTAGAAATACTTTGTTGGAAAAACTATGTCATATGCATGCATGTCTTTGGCTTTTCATAGATGCAGATCTGAGCTTTAGAGAATTTGATTTCTTTTGTGCCGAGACCTTTTGACTGTGTTGAGTTTATCTACAGTATATGGTCATACACCGTGCTAGAGATCCTACTTCTTTCTAGTTTCCATAATTCACTCTAAATTCTCAAACTTGTTACGCACCTTTCATATTTTTAATTCATATACCATATTTGAACTACATAGTATTCACAAAAGTCATTGATCATTCAGAGATGTACTTGTAAAACAATAAGTAAACTGTCAAAGGTTGTGAATTTTGTAAAACAAAAGGTATCTTCTTTAAATAGTGAAACACAACAAGAAAAAATATATTGAATCTCGCTTTCACAATGACTGAGATACGCTGAACGTCACACAGCGATTTAGAGGAGGCGCGATCGTGGTGCAGAAAAAGATCAACAGGCATTGGAAAAAGAGAGGTGTCCGTCGGGGATGTGTCCCTTCGCCTAAATTATTTAACTTGTACAGTATATAGAAAGTGTATTTTACGAAATTGATGATTTTTCTGGCTGCCTATTTGGATGAGAAAATAACAATAACTCGAGATTACTCAAGATTACAGGGAATGGTCAAATCCTCGAACACGTAAAGAAATTTAAATACCTAGAACAGCTGATAACTGATGACGGAAAATACAACTGCGAAGTACGGGCAAAGATAGGTAAAGCAAAAAACACCTTTGGAAAGGTGAAAATTGTTTTAATATCACGTTTCCTCAGTTTGGAGTTAAGAAAAAGATGTTAATGTGCTATATGTTCTCAATTTTTTTATACATCGGAGTCTTGGACCTTAGACAAGAATTGATAGACAAGATCAATGCATTCGAAATGTGGGCGTATAGAAGAATGCACCTATTCTCATATAGGGATTGAAAGGATAATGAAGAAGTGCTAGGGATGGCAAGGGAAACAGATCATTGTTTAAGACAGTTAAAGAAAGGAAGATTCAATACTTTGGACATATTATAAGAGCGAACGGAAAACAAAAACACCTTTTGGAGGGCATGATAAGTGGTACACGGAACAGAAGAAGACAGAGAAGAACATGGTCCAAGGACGTGACAGATTGGTTCAGGGATCGACTACGCAGAGGCAGTTTTGAAAGCTCACCACAGAGAGGAATGGAGATCTTCGGCAGTCAACCTGGTGAGAAGAAGATGACATTGAATGAAGAAGAGAACTACTCTGTACTACGTTGATGGAATGCTGAACGTAAAGGGTGTCCGGAAGAGATTCTGCAGCCGCCTCTGGTAGTACCGGATTTCCAGCAGATTGGGGACACTGCGGTGATCCAGAATGATAGCAGTTGACCATAGCGTTCCAAAGGCGGGTAATGCCTTCATCAATCAGGCAGAAGTCGACCGAATGTGTTCCGATCACAATCCTAGTGAGAACATGTTGGCGCAGAGTGCGATAGTTTATGCATACGAAAGAGATGCACAATTTATAAGTAATAATGTATTTAGTGATACTGCACGCTTCAATATTCTTGACTTAATGTAAACAAAATATTCAATTTTAGATATACCATATACTTTTTCTTTGTTTGATAGTCTGCATGAATTGATCTTGATTGTGAAATTCTATTTTAGTCTGATTGATAAAGAAGAAACCTCGAATCACGCTGCCAAACTGATTACGAAGTTTCGAGCAGTCACTAGCAACAGTGTGGTCGGATATTTTGCCAAACATAACTCTGTAAGTGATATACTGCTTTGATCTTAGTAGAAGCCTTATATATAGAATCGAAGGAAGAAAACATCGCTTATTTCATATGCGTCCTAGCATCTATATGAAAGGGTTTGTCTGTCTATTTGTATATATGTAGTATGTCACGCTTATGTTCAAATTGGTTTTAGTTGAAACTTGCTATTAACAAAATTAAATCAGACAGGCTTTGAAGCATTATGCCATCTATTAAAGAGGGTCTTTCAGTGCATATTTATGTATGTTTGTACTTCATGAAATGTCTAAACTTGATATCAAAATAATCAAGGTAATTAGGAAGGCCTTATACCTTATCCTCGCTTTTCTTTTTAAGCCGGTTTGTATGTTGCTTGTCGGTCTGTCGTTCCTTGTTAATCTACTAATTCCTGTCAGATTTATTTTGTAATTGACAAGGACTGCTAGTCTCACCTGTTCACGTCATTTGCAGTGTCAAGTGACTGTAAATGTTCACCAACACATCGACGACCTCATTGTATCAGGAGGTATATTTTCTTAGACAATTTGATTTTACCGGAAAATGATATCTGCTCGACGTTTGCGATCTGTACTCGTTCTCGATAAATTTAACAAATTAGTACACTAAAATAATTATCTGCATTTGTAGATTACAATGACAATAAAATGTGCATGAGATTTCTTTGTACAAGAATGAAATTTAGCTGTTGTGTGTACACTATACAAACTCCCCGTATGACTTGCGATTTTGGAAGGTGTACGCATCTTGATAGTAAAGTATCTGGAATGGTTATGATATTTTTCATTTTTAACGCCACAGGTAAACTTCCGAAAAAAAATTCGTCTGAAGAGATTGGCAACCCTTCTTCAGAATTTCAAATTCTTTTTTTTTCGTGCTACCAACGTAAATGAAAAAAGCCCACTGCTTGGTGTTATCGATAAAAGAGGGAAACTTAGAGAACACTACATAAGGGGCATTGATCGAGAATAGACTCCCGACGAAGCAGGAAAGAGCGAGACAGTGTACAATAAAAGAGGGGAGTCAATTCGTGATTGTCTTTAAATTACGAGACGGAAAGTAAAACGAATAACAAATGTAAAACACACAGTATAAGTAATAAGATCGGTAGAAGAAACATTAAATTAACAAGGACCAGTCAGTGACTGTTGCCTCCTCGTCCCCTCCTTTTAGTTCTCTCGACAGACCTGCCTGCCTTTCAATTTAATTCAATCATATTCATATCAAGTCTCAAATTTTTCAGCACTGCCATTATGAGTAGTACAATAATCTGTGTAAATAAGAAATGGAATCTTTATCAGAACAGAGGCATATACATATACTAATGATGTAAAATATAAATATTTAGGCAACGCTATTCTGAAACCACTAGTATCAATCTTAAACTTCAAACTAAAATCGACTTTTTTTCATAGTGACGGACATATAGACATAAAGGCAGGTCGATTGATAATTTTATGAATATGAAAGAGGATAATTCTAAACGTTTGTGTGAAAATTACACGGTGGAATAAGGAAAGTGGCACTTCAACTGTGATGGTTTGATGATGTGTACTTTAGCAATGGTAAATTTATTTTCCGTAGATTTTGAAGTACTATGCAATCGCCAACTCAACAAGAACTGTTCTGCTATAGTTAATTCAAGATTACTATTCTTTTTAGATATACTGTATATAATTAATTCATCTACAATCAATTATTTTAGATTAACAAATGGCTTGACACTTTGTCCCGAACAAATCCACTCTGCTCGGTGGAGAATATTGGACAATCCTTCGAAGGTCGTGACATGAAAGTTCTGAAAGTAGGTCAATATCACGGGGGGGAATATGGAAAATGTTTATAATATTGGACAATCCTACGAAGGTCGTGACGTGAATGTGCTGAAAGTAGGTCAACATCACGGGGGGAAATATGGAAAATGTTTATATTAATTGGACAATCCTACGAAGGTCGTGACATGAATGTTCTGAAAGTAGGTCAACATCACGGGGGGAAATATGAAAAATTATTAATGGTTTGTTTGACTGCAGTACATAAATAAGCATGTAAAAGCAAAACATCGAATACAAGAACATATGGGAAGACGCTTGTGCTTTTATATTAATTAACAAGGATGAAATTTGAGAACATCTCAATTTCTGTGAAAAGATGAACACGCATTAAAAGCATTCCATGGTTCGTTTGTGCTATAGAAATTTAGGATTCGATGTGGTTGCAGTGAAATCGTAAATGAAGAAATGAAACCAAAGGAAAGCTTGTATCCCTAAAAAGAGAAATAAGTATATTGATGTAGATGTACGTACATGATTATCGAATGCATCTTTTGTAGTACATAAATATTTATCGGAAGAACACCCCCGTAATTAAATCATGTATAGATAGATATTATAAGCAAAGATATTAATTATTTTTAAATATAATATCGCTTTATACTACTATAATAGTAGTAAGATATGTTTTGAAAGTCATTGGAGACATAATCATGCAAAAGACAACGACGTGTTAGACCAAGTTTTTAATTAAGAAATCAAACACGCTTTTCGCCTCTGTTGTGGCTTCGTCAGTGTTACCATTAAAATTGCATCATTAGGTAAATATTAAGATCTGTTTTTAATACAATTCAGAGTACAGAGCACTGGATTGATCAGTTGGTTCAACGGAGCTGACTACTGTACAGGAAACAGATTAAACCAATTGATAAAATAAGAGAAAGATACAAATCGATTAAAAGTCGCGCAGTAATACAAATGTGATATTTATATATGAAAACAAAACAAAACTAAAAAAGGCGCAGACTCAACATAAAACCACGCTCGCTCCGGCTATTAAAAATAGGCTTAAATTGAGCCATTCAAAGAGCTTCCTTAATTGTTAATTTAAAACGATTGCTTTCTCTATAGAGAACAGTGTGATCAAAATTAGTAGCAGTGCTACGGGTGTGAGCAAACCATAGAAATCGGATTACACAGCAGAGCTATTAAAAACAAATCCGATTTCTTTGGAGCAAACACACTAGAGAGAGAGGACGAGTGTGTTCCCTCAGGCGAAGGTCGAGATATTTCTCCGTCTTACCTGCATAGCTTCCTGGGCAGGAAGAACACTGAATGTTATAGACAACATTTGAATTATGACAGCTCGGTACCACGCTCTTCGCTGAGGGAAGAGAATAACTCTGGAGGGTAACACAGATGGAATAGTAGTAGGTGGAAAACGCATAAACAACATCCGGTATGCAGATGACACCACACTTTTAGCCACTACAGAAGACAGCCTCAGAGAAATGTTTACCAAGCTGGTGTAAGAAAGTGAAGCATCCAATATGTCCGTCAATGGGAAGAAGACAAAAGTGATGGTGGCTAGCAGAAATGTAGTCCAAGTAAACCTACCATCGGAATGTGAAGAAATTGAGCTAGTAACGCATTTTAGATTTCTTGGATCAGTAAAGTTAGCAAACGGGAATTGTTCTTTTGAGATTAAGAGACGAATAGGTATGGCCAAGGCTAGGCAACCAAAATGAACAGAATCTGGAGATCACGGAATCTTAGTTTACAGCTGAAAATAAGACTTATGAAGGCCCTATCTGGTCTGTGTTTCTTTATGGCTGCAAAAGCTGGACAGTCAAGCAGAGTGATGGGAACAGGATGTCACCTTTTGAGATGTGGTGTTGGAGAAAAATCTTCTGGTGGGAACACCGGTCAGACGCATCCATCGTAGGAGAACTCGGCCTAAAGAGAGAATTATTTGCACGTGTGCCATGACTAAAGTTGCAGTATTTCGGACACAGCAAGAGGGGGTGCAGTAGATCTAGCAACAGCGGCTTTTGAAGGAATGTTGGAGGGAAAGGTTATCGGGGCGCTCCAAGGAAGGCCTGGCTGGACAACATAAGAGAATGGAGTAACCGACCGTACAGTGTATGCAAGAGACTGGCGGCGCAAGACCGTGGCATTTGGAGAAAGCTGTCGTGGGAGTAGTCACTGTCTGTCGCCGAACGTCATCGGAGGATGGCATTGCAGTGAGTAAGTAAGTAAGCAAGCAAAACAGTATAAACAAAAAATTTTCTTTCTCTTGGAAGTGCATCTTACCTTGCTTATTTGTGTTGTTGCGCGCAGGGCATCGGTAGTCGCCTGATGCGCAAACAGGGCTGGCATGTGGACGAGCCGTTGGGGACTACTAGTAGTGGTGATCGGGAAAGTCGACTCCTCTCACCTTTGGACAACGAGGGCCAACATCCCCACGATCGATCGGGTTTGGGCTATTACGGGGAGCGTTTCGATCGCGCCAAACAAGAGCACCCCGGCGTCGTCGCCCGGAACAAACGTCTGAGGGATCTGAAGCAGGAGACCGAGGTAGTGATAGGCAGTATTTTTGATTCGCCTGAGCGACAAAGGAGGAAAAGGACAGCAGTTGAGAGCGCGTTGCGACGAACCGATAGCCGGTTGGTGATGAAGCAGAGATCTACTGCCGATGCCGAACCCGAGAGGCAATTTGGTAGCGGTGCTTCTTCTATTGTCAAATCGTCTGCGGCGAATAATTTCTATTTGAAACGAGTGGAATTTTTACGTGGTGAAATCCTTAATCCTACTAACTAAGAGTGTTTTTCTCATTAATACCATAGATGTTGGACTGTATATTGTAATTAATTAATATGACACCAAACCGTCTCGATTATATCGTGGAAATAAAAGTTAGAGGTTATTTTTACTGATACAGTAGTATAAGGAGTTAGTTATCTCCGTGAAAAAATGTATTAGCAGTTTGCCGGCTTTATAGAATTAAAATTAATTTAACAATACTTTCGTAATTGGAGTATTTGATACCTAAATAAAAATGTAATTTTATCTTGAAATATTTTACAAAATATTTATGCCGGATCCGTCCGGATAATTCTCTAGGTTGATTGTCAGTAAATTTATTTAACAATAATACATTTTGTATTTAAATGAACTTCTAATAAAATCGGGTCGTGTGTGTTATAAAAAAATATACATTCAATCTTAACAGGTTGCATGCACTATATTATTGAAATACCGAAGAATCAAAATTGCACAATATAATTTATTTTAATTATAACTTGAAAATACGCAACTAATATCAAAATACAGCCAAAAGGAAAAGGTAAATAATAAACAAATTTTATTTAAAAATATTTTAAAGTCAGTATAAAAACTTGCATAAAAGAAAACTTCATCAGCCATGCAGACTGTGAAAGTATTTTGAATATATATTAAATGGTAGCATAGCACAAGTATATCCATTTTTTAAAGTTATATTTAGCATTAAGTAATAAACATATTTAATATTATATCAATATACTATATATATAATAAATATTACTAATTGCACTATAATTATATATATATTACTCTTATATCTAGTAAAATATTATAAAGTTAAATGATAAGTTGTGTGGTAGTTACAAGATAGAACTGTTTATAGAAAAAGTCAACTGATAAAATTCTGAAACGCAAAGTAGGACGAAAAACTGATTATATTGATCACAGAATTGTTATCATTTAACTTTTACTTACAGTATTTCTGAAGATGTGGTCACGCAAATGTTTAGAAAATATACCTATTCTAATATTTATATTTTTTAAAACTATGTCCCAGTATAAATAAACTATAACTAACTATAAAATTATATAAATTATAAGTAGTAGTGAATACCTCCGGGTTAGGTTCGTGAGAAAACAACCTCGCGAAAGGTAAAACAGCCTCACTTGGGGAAAATGGTCTCATTACATATCCTCATCTCCAGGCTGAACTAAGTGTATTCGATAGCCAACAGACCTAGGAGCAGTTAGCTCGTTAGCCCAGGTCCTTCATACTTAAACATAAGGCCTGACCAGGCCCAATTTCAAAATTTTGTTTTTTTCGCACTTTTTCGTCCGACCCTGGACCAGCCTCCGGGATTCGAGTGACTTTCATACTTGGGCATAGTATGCGTATAAATGTAGTGTACATTTTGTTTCATAAGATCGAGTAAATCGGAATGGATCTTCATTATTTTTATCCTGAACTGACTTAACCCTCTGGACCTGGTGAGACTAATTTACCTGAGCCAGGAAAACAGCCTCATTATTTTGATAGCGCACCACTTTTTAAAAAAATGCGATAGCGATGGGATAGCCCTGTAACCTGAGAGTCTTTTAGACGAAAAAAGACGTATTTTATGGTCGTTTGCGTGCCGCGACCATCGCAGTTCCAAAGAGACTACTGGCCATTAATGCTTTCGCCTGCTGAACAATCACGGGTTGAGAAGTCTTTTCTATGTCAGGGGTGGCACGCATATGATTAGACACTTCCGTGGGCAGTCCAACAATAAAGGCACATCGAATCATGTTCTCGCTGTTGATTTGCGACAGTT
>JAUYWV010132434.1:0-11041 GCA_032274565.1 Nematoplana nigrocapitula
CCCCCCCGGTTTCTGAGTGCGTCTTTTAGCCCGGGTAGGATAGGGTTAAAAGCAGTACGATTTACCTCTTCAAACTCTTTGGCAATCTGTTGCACGCGTCTCGAGCATAGCAGATTCTCTTCACCTAAGCATTAACCAGCAAGCGGTGCAGGTCGCTTGCTTTAAAATCATTTCTGGACAATGTGTCTGTTGAAAACTCCATGTCGCTTTGTTTAATATGTACAGTAGCAGACATTGCACAACAGACATGGTTTTTAAATTTAAAATTTTTTAAAAGTTTACCATACACATAGTGCCGGATTATCGTAGTAGCAAGGGTAGCACGTACAAAGAGCCCCGCGCTTAGAGAGGCCCTGTGCTAAGCAATATTTTTCCCATGAAAATAAAACAGCAGTGCACATTGTACATAGTCGGCGATCCTGGGGGGAGGGGGGCAGGGACATTACTATGTCTATGAAAATTTAGATCATTAGGTCTACTATGTCTATGAACTTTACTATGTCTATAAAAAATTAGAACATTACTATATTGTAGATAAAAACATTTACTCATTCGTTAGAAAACGTATTAGAGTTTATAAATATAAGTTTGTTTAAAATATTATAATCTTCCACTTTCCAGTTTCGATTTACAATTGTTTTGGATTTAGATAATTGATATTCATTATAAGAAAATCCATATCATAATATACGAAAAATGTTTTAAACAATAACAAATTTTAAACTATATGATTTAATTAATTATAATGAATTGCAATACTTATATTATTGACCAATTTTGCCATAATAAATCTGGGAAACATGACATAGAAATACAAAACACTAGCAACATTTACATCATTTACATTTTTGCCTAGTATGGGTACTGGGTAGGCCACCACCCAAATATTTAAGTGCTACAGGCCCCGCACTTACTTAATCCGGCACTGCATAGACACCACTATGTACTATCGACTATGGATGAGAGAACCTATACGAATAGACATCCTGTGGGTTTGTGGTTTTAGGGGGGTTTCTGTGATTATAAAAAAACGAAAATGCTTTATTCAACCCCCATGTACTGTAAGAACAAACAAACTGATGTTTCTGCAACCACCCTTTGCTATTCAAGCTATGAAAATTAAAGAAATACACAAATAATCCCCCAAATTATAAATATAATTGCCATAGATAATAGCTGTCCCTAATAACACAAAAAATAAAATTAAAATGTAAGACATCTGAAGTCTGGAATATTGAAGAACAGACCGGAAGTGAACACTAATTGAAATTAGTGGCAAAAATTATAAGATTTGATCCAGTGATGTAGTTGCAGAGCAAAACGGTCTAACAAGGCAAAAAAACTCCCACTAACGCAACTACAGAAAATAAAACCTCAACATACACTCCATTCGTTCCAATTGTCCATCCATCGTTTCCTCGTCCTGCCTCTCACTTCTTGTTCCCTCACCATTCACTACATTCCTTCAAATCGTCCATCCATGGTCTCGTCGGCCTGCCTTTCATCTCTTGTTCCCTCACCATTCACTCCATTCCTTCAAATCGTCCATCCATGGTCTCGTCGTCCTGCCTCTCACTTCTTGTTCCCTCAACATTCACTCCATTCCTTCAAATCGTCCATCCATGGTCTCGTCGGCCAGCCTTTCATCTCTTGTTGCCTCACCATTCACTCCATTCCTTCAAATCGTCCATCCATGGTCTCGTCGGCCTGCCTTTCATCTCTTGTTTCCTCACCATTCACTACATTCCTTCAAATCGTCCATCCATGGTCTCATCGGCCTGCCTTTCATCTCTTGTTCCCTCACCATTCACTCCATTCCTTCAAATCGTCCATCCATGGTCCCGTCGGCCTGCCTTTCATCTCTTGTTCCCTCACCATTCACTCCATTCCTTCAAATCGTCCAACCATGGTCTCGTCGGCCTGCCTTTCATCTCTTGTTCCCTCAACATTTCCTTCGATGATTGCTTTAGACATTCATTGCCTCCTATCGCTTTCTTCAACTTCATTCTTCACACGTTCAGTGGTCTTTTTCTCTTACCATGCGGTTCCCATCAGTCTTCAGTAGCACTTCAATTCAAATGCATTGATTTTATTTTCACAAATTTTGCTCAATGTCCAATTTTGACAACCATAGAGTAAGGTGGCTGGAACAATTGCTAAAAGTATAATCTCAGCCTACTTTTCATCTTCAACCTCTTCGTTTTCCATACACATTATTCAATTTCGCGAGTTCCTCGAACAGTTCTGACTCTGATCTCATTCTTTCATTTAGCATATACAATATAGCATTGCAACACCCACAGGTTCCCTACTTTCGAAATAAGGCACGTTAAGAGAATTTGAGTTATAGAAGAACAAAAAACATAAACGACACTTTCTAAGAATGACAGACGTCATCTTTCTCTAAAAATCATGAAATGAAGACATCAATCCAATCTTTTTAGAAAAAAATAAAGTTTTATTTAGCAAAAACGACGTTTCAAAGTTTTATCAACTTGAGTAGTGAAGGAGAGACACGGAAAATGATTTTATATAAGGGGGCAGAATTCTGGTCCATGGACTGAGCGTTCGCGGTGAACCTGAATGAGTGCCTTCTCAGCAATACAACGGTGTCTGTAATTGGGGATTTGATAAATGCGAGGCAGTGTGTAAAAATTGACGGTATATCCTAATTCTGCAATTGAAAGACCTACAGTACCAGTGCTGTTGAGATGACTCTCATTCGAGTTAACCCCGAGTGCTGCATGAACCAGAATTGATCTCAGTAGACCTTTCCACGGTTAATTTATCCCTAGCCAGCCTACTAGCAAAAAAACAAACTTTTGATAAGGTTTTAATACGTTTAGTTGTGGTCTTTCTATTTTGTTTTATATAAACGTACACTAAAGACGCTCAAATTACACCTGACAATGCTGAGGGTTTTTCCTTTAAATAACTTTTACTGAATGAGGATCTCGCGGTGATATTGAAATTATTATCTTGTTTTATTTAAATGTTGACATTCAGGATGAATTTTTTACTAGGGAAGTTCCCCCAATTAAGCAGTCCAGAGTATATGAAAGAAGAGATTCCTCTACCGAGGATGTTATGGGAGATAATGAGATGTCACACTGGCGGCGTATGTATCGTACAATCGGGTACAGGGCAAGAAGACATCAGGAGATTTTCCCGATCAATATTTTGGTTTTCAATCGATATTCTCACTGCAGTCTTCCTCACGCAACAAAAACAATGACTAAGTTTCGAAACATCTACCACCCGTGCTTCTTCTGTTAGGTGTCGCGTGCAGGGGTGCGACTGGATGTCTTCTCCACAATGCACAAAGTAACAAGAATAACACGAGAACACACCCAAGAACTTTGATCTCTCTGAACTACACACACACACACACACACACACACACACACACACACACACACACACACACACACACACAAACACTCACGTACAATTTGGTTCTACCCACAGAGTACAGTACAGTACAGTAAAAGTTACACAGAGATACCACTCACCTAAAATCAAAACTATATTTTTTTAACGAAAAAGACTAATTAAATGGTGCAAGGAAACGAATGGGAGTAATTAAATGGTGCAAGGAAACGAATGGGAGTAATTAAATGGTGCAAGGAAACGAATGGGAGTAATTTGGAATGAACAAACAATAGCCTTCTTGTAACCTCTAAATGGTTTACTTAAATGTCCATATTTATTAGTAAATTTTAGGGAAATAAATACACTATATAAAAAAGAAATGCATGTGTTTATGTAGGTACTCTGCGGTTTTACCCTTATAAACAGAATATGCGAAAGCAATCTTTGAACTTATTTAATCGAGGAGACCATCTATTGAGATTTGCAGATACAGCTACATTTGGTTTTAGGTGTTCCTCAACCCGCTGATGAAGACTACTTTTAGTCTTGCCTATGTATTGGCAACTGTGATCATCCCAGAATGGAAATTTGTACACTATTCAGGACTTCATCAACATACGTTGGTGTTTCATATCATTTATCTAGAAACAATTTTCTTACAGTACTTCATATGGATTGTGGAGAATTTTCATGGAAATTCATCCTATACTTCTTTCTATACAGCAAATGTTAATTATTTCATTAGAAGATAGAGAGAAACGGTCGTTGTGTTACCTCCATGGAGATACTACAGAAACACGCCACACTTCGGTCGAGCTATTGGACAACAACCAGAATTCATAAATCCAGGTCATCGCTACAAAACGTTCACCTCCCTTAGAACATTCATTGTGCAACAATCCTGGTGCAGTCTAACGGTCGCCAAAATGACAATTGACTATACCGACCGGGATGTAGCTGCTAGCGCAAGATTCGTGACAAATGTTTCAACAACTTCTAAACACTATGTCAGCTTTGGCGCAAAGGTATAAAAAATGTAAACTAGAAATTGTCTAATCTTGTCACTAAAAGCAGAAAAAAGACAAAACTAATGGTAAAAACAGACAACAAAGAAAAGAAAATGTAAAATCCAAGTTGATGGCACCGAACTTGAACAAGTGACTGATTACAAATACCTTGCGGTAGCTGGATTACAGAACATGGCAAATGCGAGAAAGAAGTAAGAAGAAGAATTAGAAAGACAAAAAGAATTCTCGAGAAGTAACTTGAAGAAAAGATTACGAAAAACTTACATATTTTTAGTATAGTAGGGTATGCTAGCGAATCATTTATATTTAGCAAAAAGATAATTGGAAAACTACATCCATTTCAAAAGAGTAGTGTTACTGAAGACTTTTGCAGATAGCTGAACGAAAAAGGTTACCAAGACGAAGGCTTGAAAAGGATTGGAAATAATAAATACTTATAGTTGACTTCTGATTAAAAGAAAAATGAAGTTTGCAGGACATGTTATGAGAGGATCCTGAAGGCAGCTACTTGGTTTGGTTCTAGAAGGCATGATAGAAGGCAAACCGGACAGAGGTCGGCAAAGAGAAACTTGGGCAGATGGTATTAGGAAATACAGCGGAAGTGAAAGCATTGAATTATGAAAAGAAAAGCAGAATTATAAACACCATTGGTGTGTTATGGTTGCTAACCTTCTAATAGCAGATGGTACCTGATGCTTATAGGATGATAATTGTAACATGATGATCAAGTATTGCTTAACTCTAGTTCACGCCTTGTCTCCACCCCGGAAGAACTAGTTTTGTCTTCGTCCGCGATAAATCGCACTGTCAAACCCTTCGCGGAGTGGATTTTGTGTTTCTGGCAGTTTTAAAGCTCCGCAAATGCGGTGAACTATAGTTAATCAAACTCTTACCACTGGCCACCAGTCACACAATTTGTGTTTAAACTCTCGACATTTCACTGAGTGATCCACATACAGACCTGACTATTTCCAGCTGTCTCCAACTCTTTAGACCCATAAACTTACGTAGTTCAGTGATGATCTCGTCGTTCTAGCGAGAGGTGGAGTTCGTGCTTTTGTCAGTTCAAAGGCGGAATTTTCCGTTTATGCTCCTTTGAATCCGCTACAATGCGAAAAGCCGTTTTGCTTAATCCTTTCTTGCGCCAAAATGAGCAACTCGTGCGTGCCTACATCCCACTAATACGAATCGGGAGAACAAAGGCTATTTAGTTGAAAATAGCAGCAAATAGCATAACACATGACCTAACTTTGACGATGCTTACAAAAGAGTGTAGCTAATCAGCCGTGCAACAAAATGACGTCCAAGTAGCTGTATTTTCCTAAATATTTTCACAAAAGCCACATACTTAGGAAGTGTATGTGGTAATAAATTTAATAATGTAATTTGTGTTAATATTATAGTCATTTTCAAATTATAGTACACTTTATAACGACTATACTATGGTAAGACAAATTGTATTTTTTGGCACGGAGCTTATAACTGACACTCTGCACAGTTTAATATTGTGGTCCGGGGACTTATTGCCGCCAAATCCACCGTGTGATCCATTGTGCCAGAGGAGCAGATATGATCCACCGTGTGATCCATTGTGCCAGAGGAGCAGATATGATTTGGGTGATTTATGTTGTAGTTAAGTATATGTATTTTCCGCCGGATTTCGCAGATCTTTTCTACTGAGTACCCTCATCTGTCTAAATCAGCTGATGTTGAGTAGTTTTCAGTTGTCTATTTGTTAAATTTATTAATTTTCCATATTTCAAAACTTATCGTTAGACCTACATTGGCGGCCTTGAAAAACTTTCATTCCAATCAGTTTAGCAAGTCGAACCAGTAACCAATCGCCTCCCTTCCATGCCAGTTTGCGCTAGACGACCTGATAACTTTCAGTTTAAGAGAGGAATTTCTACTGATGGGCATATATCCAGAGTTTTTAATGTATTATAAAAATCCCGATATTTAACAGAGTACTTTTTGTGTTTACAAGTACATTGCTGTGTGATCCTTCACCTTTGTGTAAAGACTGTATATGCAATAGCATTGTGTGAATGGCCATATTTTCAGAAAAAAATGTTATACATACAATGCGTTTGATCCAACGATGATGTATTTCCAAAAGTTTCCGCCAGAGATGCGGCTCCCTAGGAAAGCGGTTCTTGTATATCTTTGAACTTTCCCCAATCAGAAATAGTCGCCGTGTTATCGATAAGGACTTCGCATTTCTCTTCTCTAGTGACACTCATTAATATCAAAGAAGTATTTTCTCAATGAAAAGAACGCTCGCTCTAAAGGCTGATGACATTTTCGCGGCCAGAGAGCGTTCTATTTTGGGCAACATATTCCATCGGGAAATCCCTTATGTACTATATTATGCATTGATAAAAGAAAATATCGTGAACTAAAAATATGTACACGCCTTGTTAGCGTTCTGCTAAGTGATGCCTTGTTTTATACTTCGTAAGATGAAATACTCAAATAGATTATATACCGTAACGGTTACCTTTCAAATTAAGTAAAAATTACTAACCAGAAAATCAGTACAAAGTGATTTAAAAAACGGTGCAACTTTCTTTTTTAAAAGATAAAACAGTGTTTGGCTTTTGCATTTAGTCAGAATCAATTATTGTGCAATTCATGTGCCACAATATATACCCACTATTTTCCAATTTGAAATAATGTGTGGAGGAATGTGTCTACGTAAAATTTAAATCCACTGTCTAGGAATATGTTGCCCAATTAGATTGGCGGTAATGTATATGGCAAAAGACATGCAGGATCACCAAACTTAAGCTTATGCAATGCAGGAAATAAGTTGCTGAAATAGCATGTCATGTGTTTACTCCTACATGGCAAATACGCCGCCGTCACATGCAAAGTTTGTTGGCAAAATGCAAAAGCAAACATCATGTAATATACATAAACGTAAACAGTGATTCATTTAATTAATTTTTGTTTTGTGTTGCATTAAAATTAGATTGTTCAGTTAGAAGACGGAATGTTGTATGTCGAAAAAAGGATTATCCTAGTTAGAAGATAGAATGTCGTAGTTTGAAAATAGATTGTCCTAGTTAGAAGATAGAATGTCGTAGTTTGAAAATAGATTGTCCTAGTTAGAAGATAGAATGTCCTAGTTTGAAAATAGATTATCCTAGTTAGAAGATAGAATGTCGTAGTTTGCAAATAGATTGTCCTAGTTAGAAGATAGAATGTCCTAGTTTGAAAATAGATTCTCCTAATTAGAAGATAGAATGTCGTAGATCGAAAATAAATTACGCTAGATGGAAAACAGAATGTCGTAGTTTGCAAATAGATTGTCCTAGTTAGAAGACAGCATGTTATAATGCAAAAATAGACTGACAAACACTGTATAGTCGTCTCTAATAAATAAACGACAGATTATCTTTTTTCGATAAACTTTCGACTAGAAAAATGGACGAATTGTTTAGTAGATAGATATATGTATGTGTTTACTTATATGTTGCGTAAATGTGCAACTGTATATATATATGTAGATTTTTGCAGTAGCAGTTTTATATTTTCTCCCATTTTCTATCAGAGGACATCTAAAAATTACTAGATCATAACATCACATATTATAAACGTGTTTCTATTAAGAACAACTGTACTTTAGATCTAGCGACAAGTCTTATATAATTTTCTAAGACCTTTACTTTCCGCAAAAAATAAGAACTACCAAATAATTTGTAGCTATTTGCGTCAGATTTTTTAAATCAATTATAATTATTAAATATAGTGCAAGGTATTATTAGCAGAGCATAGCCGCTTCTTGAAGTCGGTTAATTAAATAATAGCCTACGCCTCTGTGATCAGGAGCCCATATCAAAGTCAAACAAAACCAGTGAACATTTGTAATTAAAAAATTCAAATAGTTCACAAACTCGTCGCAGACCTCCGCCAATCTAATGTCGAAGCTTTCCTGGCAGACCTGGCCTCGTTCAATTGGACAGATTTCTACCGGAACCCAAACAGTGTGGACTACAAATGCCAAATCTTCCACCAAGTCATCCAGTACTATTACAGCAAAAACATCCCCATCACTTACTTACTTACTTGGGCCGGGTTTTCACCCGAACCAATGAGACAACCTCTCTCCACACATTCCGGTCCATCATCGCGGTTCTAAGCTCCACTGCTGACTGCAGATCTGTGTCCTCCATTACGTGATTTTAAGTTATCTATAGGTTTTTGCCCGAATACCATTACCTCAGTTTTCTTTGCGTTCAGGTCTATATTAATTAGTATAAAATTTCTCTAAAAATCCCATGCGTGTACTATATATCTACAATTGTTGTGTGATGATACATACCGGTATAAACCAATTTGTGGAACATACCTTATTTTCTTAGCTGATGGTAAACTTTTAAATAATTTCTGATGTTCCCGAAGTGGTAGAGGAGGATGCAAAAATGTAACATGAATATTATATTTGTTACATTTGAGTATGATTTCCATGATATTTTTTTACCTTATTCAAATTTATAACATAAAACCTACTCTGTTTAATGATGTGTTGATTTATACACCAATTTTCTGGAATTTGGCTCTTAGATTAGCGCGGTCGCCCTGTATATTATAACATCCCCAATGCGCTCACCTCCTGTGCTCGTCCAGGAGTGGTGTCGGTTCGTTCTGCCCAGTCGCGGTTGTGGTTGTGTCATCGGAGATGGATGGAGTGGAGACCTCCTCCTGCGACTCGCCCAGTGTCTATGCAAGCGATGCGGACCAGCCGGAATGCGGGGGGAACGACTCGCCGGAGGGCCACTCTCGCAGACGATCCCAGTGTTCGTCGTGTCGTCGAACCTTGCTCCCCGGTGACAAGACGCCTAAGGAGCAGAGCGAGGGGAATGCGGAGGAGGAGGGCTCATCACCCTGGTGTTTCGACTTGACTGCTGCTCCAGCTCGGAAGTCTGGTGGTTCCCCCAACTTTGCCGATGGTGGCATTACGTGCAGACATCATGAGGTGAGTGAGGATGGGCCGTACGTTGTATGTGGGCTCTGATATACCGGAGGTCACGTGGTTGGGGGATAGGGGCACTGTCTCCCTTTTCCCGATACTGTAAAGACTTATCCAGTGATTAGTAATTATTTATTTTAGATAGTATTAATTCGCAGATCTGATTGAATGCTCAAATAAACTTTCCACTCCTTAATTCCATTTTACTTAGCATTCGCATCTATTAAGGAATACGGTACCTGAAAAAATCCCTAGATGTAATTATTCAGCCTACAAATAGATAAAGTCAGCTTAAATGTGTTTGGACATTGTTATTATTTAAATAGTAGCGTTTAACGCATTGAAAGTTGTGGTATAGGCTAAAAATGATCGGAAAGGTTGCGCATTGATCAGGCATAAACCGTCGCAGTTGTGTGACTAATGTTTGTCACTGTCGGTAAACATAGGAAAAAGCGACTGATCTACACTATATGCATGCTTTATCGGTCGTCTATGTAGTAGGTTAAATGGAACCTGACAACTGATCGTCATATTACAAACCTCACCAAGTTCTACCGTGAACAGTGCAGACAGAAGTCGGTGGTTAACATGGTATCGCAACTTGGGACATGGCAGATATCACCGGGTTTCGATGCCTCAGATGTGCTGTACAATTTCCAAGTGGCTTTCTACCAACTTGCAATCCAGTCCATGTTCAACAAGCACAGTCAGTATAGAGTGACCCAAATTCCAGATGGAACCAGAATTCTAGCGAAGCAGTACTGCAGTCGAATGCATCGCAGTCTCTCAACGAGAACTCTAGCCACCAGCGTACCAACGTCAATATGTTGGATCCGGTGAAAGCTGAAAGCTTTCACCCAAGTGAATTTGGCGGGTAAATTCGGAGAGGAAGAGGAATCGATCGAAGAAGGAGTGAGTATCTTGGAAGAACTCCTAGCAATCCAAATCTTCCGTACTGTGTGGCCTGATTGTTGACAGTAGACTCAGTCATTATTTGTTCGTCTTTGTACAAAAGAGGATGTTGATCAAACTGGCGCTTGTACGTGGCTCGTTTCGCATGGTTTCCTACTTCATCAGACCGAATATTTTGAAAGTATCGTAATTATCCGAAATAATATAAAGCATTAGTGCGGACATAGAAAAAGTAGTTGAATTGAGTATTTTTTAAGGAAGAGCCACCTATGTATAAACTGCTGTTGATTGATTGCTCCGGTCCGCTACTGAATTGCAGCTCGTTATTCCTCTAATTAGCCATTGAATTAATCCTCGGAATGTTCACCATGGTGCATATGCAATGGGGAGCTTCCAAAAATTAATTCTCTGTGTGTGTGTGTGTTCGCTATCTCCTCCACCATCACTCCGAGAAAGATGAAATTTTGTGTACCCACCCTTTGAATGGCTGGGCACAGCAGGTACTATGAGTTGATTAATTTTCATTCATATTGGTACCACAGGTTCCGTTTTAGTGGCACCTTTTTGTGCCCTTTTAAGATTAACAAAACTATGTCACTTTTATACCTGTTCCTGATATGCGATCTTAATTAAATTTCGCGGAGTTAAAGAACAACTTAGGCCGCAGTGCCAATCATCCTAACTGGAATATCTACAAAAATCGCGCCGTAGTAGACTTGGGTCGCGCGGGAAGGAATCACAAAATCGCGCCGAC
>JAUYWV010132445.1:0-11041 GCA_032274565.1 Nematoplana nigrocapitula
CCCGGTTGCTGGGTCTCGGCGGTCCTGCGCCGCCCCCCCATCCTCCGGAAGGGGCCGGGTAACACAAACACAAACACCCAGGAAATCATACAAGACTGTTTCGAATGCTTGGAACGGCCACCATAGTCTCGAAATGCGATAATCTGACAGACAACTGAACACCTTTATCACCCGCTTTGGTCGGTGGAGATACAAGATCGAGCCCATATGGGCTTTCAATCGTCGGGTTACGGCTATAATCGGCGTTTTGACAGAATCCTAGCTGGATTTGAGCGCAAGAAGCGCTGTATCGGTGACACAATACACTACGATGATGACATCGAGAGTCACTGGTGGCGCATAATTGACTTACTTATACACTAATCGGTGTAAAGCTCCAATTCGCTGAGCGTGAATTCGAGTTTGCGGGCTTCAGGGTTTCTCAATCTACTCTTGAAGCACTTCCTAAATACTTAGACGCCATTAAAGATTTCCCCACTCCGACTAGCACGACCGACATCTGCAGCTGGTTTGGCCTTGTGAATCAGGTAGCAAAGTATGCTCAACTTCGAGATGTCATGGTCCCTTTCAAGCCATTTCTTAGCCCCCCCCATGCTTTTTACTGGTCCCCCGAACACGATGCCACCTTCAATTCTTCAAAAGAAGCCATTAATTCGGCCATACGTCGAGGTGCGGAAATATTCGACCTTCGCAAGTTGACTTGTCTCCGACCTGATTGGTCCACCCGTGGTATCGGTTAATATTTCCTCATGCAGAAAAACTGCAGTTGTCCTTTGTCACGCCTACCCAATTGAATTGCAAGAATGTTTGGGGCATTAACCTTGCTGGATCACGCTTTCTATCCTCTGCTGAAAGCAGATACGCATCTATGAAGGGTTAGGCGCTAACATTGGCGTGGGTTCTTGAGCAGTCACCCCACTTTACCCAGTATTGTAATGATCCCATCGTCGTGACCGATCATAAACCTCTGGTTAAAATCTTTACAGACAGGACGCTCGACGAGATATAACGAACACCAGACTGTTCCGGCTGAAACAGCGTACCCTTCCATGGTTTTTTAAAATCGCTCACTTCCCTGGAGAGATGAACCTGGACGCCGATGCTACTTCTTGACACCCCTCATATGCTGCAACCATTAACCTCCTTTCCGCGTCTGACACTTCTGCCGCCGATCAGTTCTAATGCACCTTGAATACGGCCATCAGAGGCGAAGTCAACCGCATGAGCATCTCTTGGTATGAACTGCATGGCCAGGGAGACAAGTTGTGACAAAGCTATTTACTCTCTTTGTCAGCACATCCTTCGAAAACTGGGGCTCGAACATTGGCGAGTTTTGGAACTACAGGGAGTCGCTGTATGTTATCAATGACATTCTAGTGTATCAGCACCGAGTTGTGATTCCGAAATACCTTCGCACAATTTTGTCTTACATACTCTCCACTCGAAGCACCAAGGAGTATCCGCCATGGAAGTGCTTGCACGGCCAACTGTATTCTGGCCCGACATGAGCAAAGATATTCGCTTGACCAGTGCTATGCATGCAACGACTGCAGCCGGAACGCTACATCGTAAGCCGCCATTCCCCCAGCATCTATCTCCGTTCCCACAATCCCTAACCTGATCTGGTTTGTCACGCATAAAGCTCATAGGAATCTCTTCAGACCCAAACAACTCTCTTCTGCTTATAATGAGGTAAGGGCATCTACAGACGAGATGTTTTAAGTTTTGCCTCTCCTCATGGCATTTATCACATACGTCACTCACGCTTTCGTCGATGGTATTCCGGTAGCTGATCAGCTTGATGGAGTGCCCAGCTGTTCTCAACTGGCTACTGTAGCTGTGGCAATCCGGGTGCGGACTTCTGCTGTGCTTCTATACCATCTTTTGACAGAGTTGCTTCCAGATACTTGAAGTTGGTCACTTCTTCCAATGATTCCCCATTCAAGGTGATGTTGGCGTTGATTTTGGAGGAACGCCGTCAACATACTACTGCTCAGGACAAGGAAATCACCATCATCTTATAAGTCGGATAGCCTGACGTCATGCATTCATTGTCAAGGTTTTGTAAATTATAAAGTAACATTTGTTGGCTAACATACTGTATTCCCATAGGAGCTGAAATCGTATTTCATTAATCCGTGCAATCCCGGATATTTTGGCTAGCAATTCGATTTTACAAAAGTTCCCTAAATACAATTTTCAGATTTTCAAAGCCACAGGAGTCAACATAGTAGAGTTCTCACAGGTAGTATTGGACTTCTTCTTCAGCAGATCCAGAAGCCAGCCATCGAGAGACTATAGCTTTATATCTGAGCGAGTAATTAATCTCGCTGCCAACATGCCAAGATACTCGATGACAATTACTGAGTCATTCTGAAACATCTTTTCCGCCGTGGGAGACTATCCCCAGCTTTCAACTCCTTCAGTGGGCTGCTTCGATGTCAGTTTGTCTTCGTAACTTGGATCCTAGTGGGCTCTCTCCGCGGTCGGCTCCCCGCCCCGCTCGCTTCCCAGAACCGCTCAAGCGTCCCTAAACCCTCTCCTGCTCCATCCCTTCTTCCTTCTGGACTCGATCGCGCTTTCCTTTGCCCTCCGCATCCACTCTTCTCTGCCTATCTTCTGGATTACCGCCTTCGCCGTGAACCACGGAATCTGCATTTCCTCTTGGTCAAGGGTGCCCCCTCTAGACTGCAGAGCATTTGCTATCTCATTAGCCTCGAAACCCGCGTGTCTTAAGACCAAGCTTGGTACCCACTGAGAGTGCGGATATAGTTGCTTCTGCAGATCAGGGTGATAAGCTTCCGAATTCCGTCCATACCACTCTCGTCCTGGTGTTGTGCTCACTCCTCTTACTAGCCGACAAGGAATCGGTAAGTATACAAGTACAAATGATGCGTCCTCGTCATTTCTTTCCCTTGCTCCCGATAGAGATGCGATGATGCTTCAATCGCCTCATTTTCCCTTTCCCGATTTAACCAATCTCTGTGAATTTTTCTCTCTCTCCCCTGTTCGCGTCTTGACCCACCCCATCTCTGCTTTACCGTTCATCTAGATGAGCTGTTCCCCCCCCCCCCTGTGCTTCCCCAACACTGTGAGCGAAGCCATCTCTGCGGCGGGGGAGATGATCTCTCACGCCCTGCGGGAGAGCATTGCTCCCGCATCTTCTGATCGGACTCTTTCCTCCTTAAACCGGGGCCGTTCCTCCTCGCTTCCAACGTCCATTCCATCTGGTCCTCCCTCAAATACCTTGACAGTGTGGGTGTTGCTGTGAACCTCCAATGAATCCCGGGGCACCACTCATCCCTGCTCGGTAATGAGGGCGGACGCTTAATTAGCCAATCTGTTTCATCTACCACTCTTTCCAATCCTCCTGGCGGTTTTTTCTCTTCCATGCCACGACAACAAACTTCTCGACTGTCCGATTCCCAATAGCTCTTGCCCTTCCTGCGGAGAAGGCCTACAGGACCTTTCTCATCTTCAGCCCTCCGCCTTGCCATCTTTGGTGAGGCTCCTAATTGACCTCTGGAGACATTCGTGGGGAGTTGTCCGGCTGCTAGGCCTCGGCGCCCCCATTATCCTCCGGAAGAGGCCGGGTAAACAACAATAGGATGCTTCAATTGTTCATACCAAGTTTAGAAATCCGGCCGTAAATTAAACTTAGATTTATTCTTCACAATTTTTTTTTTTATTTTAGCAAGTCTTAGAACTAACCGACTGCTTCTTTCACTAATTCAATATTACTGATTGCCGAATTCAAATCGACTTGGAACATAAGCGTGGCATACAGTGCATCCATACAGATGCTAATCAACGCATTTAAAATCATTTTGAAGGGCATTTAGAATAAGAGTTATTCTGGAAATAGAAATATGTATTTCAGATATGCCAAATTGTTCTTGTACTGAGAGTATATACTGATCAAACCTATATTATAAAAGCACTACTTCGAAGAGCACCAGAATAACACTGGGATACTAAATGCAGTTGTCTCGGAAAGGGGTCAGATATACACAAACAATATATACATATATAAAAAATCCAAATTATAAATTGGAGATTTATAAAGAAGCACCAATTGTACAAAAAAGTTTGGTCGAGGTGGTGATCGGTTTAGCACATAACAGGACGCCAGACTACTATTGAACACAAAAGTGGCATTCAAAAAGAAGTCGAGGTTATCATATAAATCCGACATATTATATAATTACAGCGTTTTCTATAATGCAAAGCAATTGCTATTTGCATGAAGAAACACATATAGTCAAGATGCCAGCATTATTACAAAAAATCTCGTCCAGCAGTAAACAATTAGGGAGGTATAAGAAAAAATACAAATTTTCGTGTTCGATGCACTTTCATTATGCATACAGACAATTCCGCACACCGTATATGGAATACCTGCTTTATGGAGGCAACTGGTTGGTCCCGAGAAAAATAATTAGGAATTTCGCATATTTAGAAGAAAGCTTTTAGTTAGAATCTGAAAGTTATAACTATTTCATTAATTTGTTTTCTGTTGATTGGCCTCCTATTCGAGAAAAAATCGCGCTTTGGTATGCCGACAATGGGAAGAAAGGCAGATAGAAATCATCTATGTGCAATCAATGAAGAGGTCACAAATGCAGAAACGCCAGTAACTTCTTCCAGCTTCCAGTAGAGACCAATAACGACTCTGATGAGAGTATGACTATGTGCGGACGACAAAAGAAGAGAAAAGTGACGCCCAGCTGCTCAAAGTGTTCACCCTCAGGCGCGGTATGTTCTTGTAATGCCAGGTCGAGGGGAAGCGTCAGTGGGAGAGAAGAGAAAGATTAAAGGATCAGGAAGAGAGTAAGAGAGGTAAAAAGATAAAGAGGAGTGAGGAAAGGAAAAGAAAGGAGTAAGAGAGAGAGGAAAGCAGAAAACGAAAACAAAGATAGAGAGGAGAGTGAGAATAGAAAAGAGGAAAAAGGGAGAGAGAAGGTGTAGAAGGCCCCAGAAATGCAGCACTATGACTGCCGGAGCTGGACACCCCGCCACGAGAAGGAGGCTGCATGGGGCTCCAGCGTGGCATCGACGACAAAGCTATATGTGCTCTTGGGAAGTTCGCGGAGGAAAACAGTCAAATTTCCATAGAAGCAGAGATGTCTGTAATACATTTTGAATTAGTGTTACACAAATTATTATCAGCAATAACAAATTATGATCAGGTGTTAGTTTAAATAGAAAAATCAAATCAAATATCATATAGCTAAATAACAAGATAATATAAAATGGTATATTAAAAAAGTGAGTCGGAGAGATGGGATTTAAAATAACTGGGAAAATATGCATCTATTAGTATTATAATCAATGCAGTACCGAAATATAAGTCTGATATAAACTGACGATTTCAATAGTCTCTACTAAAATATAGGAACATTTCCCAAAAGGAAAGCACTGAAATACTCCAAAATTGATTTCTTTTCGATAACCAAACAAAATGCAATCAAAATCAATAAATGCACCGCTACGTAAATGCTCTTCTTCGTCTATATACAATGGGGACAGATCAAAATAGATGCTCGATATTATTATTGATCAAGCGGATTCGATGAACGCGAGTACAGCTCCGTCTCGAGTTTCTCCTTGGCCAGATCTGCCTGGCGGTTCCTCAGCAGTCTTATAACAGATGCAGACCGGAGTAGATTCAGCTTCTTCTCCGCGAGGACTTGCTCAATGACAGCCAGGTGGGAAGAGGGGTTCTGCTCGGCGGAGGTGTTGGGCTGACGAGATGAATCTGACGAGAAGGAAGAGGCCTGGAAAACAAAACAATGGACTGACCGGTTAAGTCCACTATTGGTGTTCTCGTCCTCACGTTTAGCCTAATCCAAATTGTTCGACAATGCTGCAGGCTATACTTTTATGAGTAGTGCAATATTATTCTCGGAATGTGATAACATGGAGAGCTTCTCAACATTAATTATCTCTCCCAGGTCGAAAATGAATATTGAAAAAAGACTGTTTATTACGAGAGCACAAGAGAAAGCCCGAGCAATATTTTAGTCTGGAAATATTGTCTGAAACAATTTCCCAAGCATTATCCTTCGAATTAAAACTGTCAAAGGCTTCCACTGTGTGTAACGTCCACCTGATTTCTGCAACCTTTGCGCTGTTGGATGAATGGTTTCGAAGCCATAGCAACGTCTGCTATTCCATTCGTGCCTGCCCAGCAGAACGATTACAGTACAGATATCACAAAGGGAGGGCTGTGAACAATCTATGACGAACCAGATCTTCGCTGAAATCTGCATCAGTATCTTCGACTTCGTTTTGTCAACTAAGGTCAGTCATCTTGGAAGCTGGCAGATGGCATTATAGGTACAACTGATCTTGAGTGCAGATACAGTACATGGTTCAACCATTGGTGGTGATATTCGCTATCTCCATGCTTACTTTGAGGGCTCAAACTATAGTAGCGGAGCCTTATTACAAAATACAGGTGGGATATTTCTTCCTTTGACATTGCTTTAAACAATAAGTAAACAGAGAAGTGACAGACTTGAATTACTAGATCTCCTCTACACCTATCAGGAAGGACCAGGAGGCGAAGAGAACTAGCTATCGCTGACCAAACGTCGAGCTCACCAGTGAAAATGCAATGGCGTCTGACAAAGTTTTGTTATATTTCAACGAAACCGAATTCGGCTTATATACGACAAATGTTTGTCAAGACCGAGAGTGTTGATCAAGACAAAAATCAATAAAAGCGCAACCAACAGAGTGATCGGGTCGCTGACGCATCCCTACAAGCCACCAGAACTATCACAACCGAAACCCTTACCCGAAATGCACCACCACTAGTCTCCTGGACCACTTTATCACTGCGTATCTTCGCACTGTCCTCGTTGCTCAGCTGCAGAGGCGGAGGCGGTGGACGCTTCTTCACTTCGCTAGTGTGCCCACTGCTCTTCTTCTTGGCCCTGGGGGCTGCTGGCGGCGGAGCAGCGGCCATGGTCGGGGATCCAGCAGCTCTGATCGTCTGCTGAGGAAGCCCCGGGGGATGTGGTGCCGGTGACAACGCGGTATTCACCATGGGCCGAAAGCTGGGCGGCGGTGGGGCAGGAGGGGTGTAGTGTCGGACGAGGGGCGAGGGTTGGAAGCCGGCAGCGGCAGCTACAGCAGCCATGGCCATGGCAGGTCGGGCGAAGGCCGAGTGATGGGGATCGTAGCAGCTCGGGTGGAAGGCTCGGGGTGGTGGTGGAGCTGCTGCCAATGTGGGTACTACTGGTTGGTGAGAAACTGGGGGTGGAGGCTGGTAGCGCACGTGAGCCGGGAAGAAGGGGTTGTAGAATGGCGGAGCTGTCGGTTGGTGATGATGTGACTGTGCCACGGCTTGGGGGTGCAGATAGGAGAAGTTGGTGTAGGGAGAACACGCTGCAGCCGACAGGGAGGCGGGATCGAAACCATACTCCATAGCGAGCTGAAACGTGAGCAAACAAAACCGGTTAGTCCCCTCCTTCACTTCCTTACGAAAGACCCAGCTGCCTGCCTAAATGTGTTATGTTCATACCGAGTTTTAACTATTTTCAGCATTGCTACGCACTATACTACTACTACTCACTATAAGTACTATAATATTAAATAAAAATGCAACATTTAATAAACGATAACGAATCTACTGTATATACCTACAGTATACTGTACTAATTATCTAAAATATAAATATGTCCGTATCAACTTTCAAGATTTATATAAGGATTGTCACGGGTGCGGCCGACCCCCCTTTTCAACTGAGGATGCCCTTTTTAAAGTGATGTTAAATAATATAGTTAAAATAACATACACATGACGAAAAAATGACGCCTACATATTTGGGTGAGTTAATTAAAACATTCTCTAGTTGTAAAATACATGTGTGTAGTAATAAAATTGCATTCAGTTGTTGGCTATTTAATCGAATTATTTTCCTAACATGTCTTCCGTAACAGCTGCTTTTCTTCCTATGTTATTCTGCCTGATATTTTCTAATAACAACTACTTTAATTTTGATTCCAAGAAGAAATACAATGTAGTTAGCACGGCAGACTTTTAAACATTTCACTGTGCTGCCATTTCTAACCCGCTGCCTACAGCCTGCCTAAAACACGCCCTTTTCTAGATATCTAACCCACCCCCTTTTTTGAAAATCCTATGCCCGCCCCTACTATATTATAAAAATGAAGCTAGAGTATATTGTACGAGCTTTTGACTTCATCTACTGCACATAGCATCATAACCACGTATAGAGAAGAAATTAAAAACGGAGTTTATATAGTACTTATACAGTTAGAAAAGTTAACAGGCCCGCCGTTGTTTATTACAAACCTTTACCAGATTTTACTGTACCTTAAAAAACAGATTGTGTACGTACAGCTATCTTCTAACTAAAACCGACTTCGAACACAAGCATGAAGAAGACATCAAGCACAAAGACAGTCAACCCCTTTCATAGAGAAACGAGCGAATAAGAATTAGAGCGCGTAATAGATCGTTCATACTGCAGCGCTGGAATGCACAGTGATGTAATCATCCATCATAATTAGGAGTACCTATTCAGCACAACATTACATACCAATAATTATCACACGGACGTGCATAACCATGTGATGACTGTTTCACTGTATGGTCGTCGCATTGCACATCTTCACGCTAAGAATCAATTCAAGCAATGCCAAGACCATCGTAATGGCAATGCACTCGTTATTTCTTTCATGGGTCAATAAATTGTAATCATCATCAATCAGTCCGGTGGCGCAATCGCGCTGAGTTGGTCATCACGATTTCACGTCATCGTTTGCGATCTTCGGGGCTAGTCTTGAAGCTTCTGCTAATTTCCCAACGGTGAATCGCAGAACGTCGTCTATCCATGATGTTGCTGGTCTTCCCCTTCTTCTCTTGCCTTCCATTGATCCTTGAATAATTTCTTTCTGAAATCCTCTCCGTCGAATCATGTGGCCGAAATAGCGCACATTCTTTGTTGCCATTTGTTTCTGTAACTCCAGCTCGCTCCCGATCTTGTTGAGTATACCCATCTGTCTGCTCTTCTCTCTGTCCAAGATACCTGTAGGACTCTTCTATATGACCACATCTCAAAAGCATCTACTCTATTTTAGTCAACCTTCGCCATTGCCCATGATTCGCACCCATAAGATGTTATGGAAAACACCGCTGCACGAAGGTGATCGCCGACCTTCAGAAAATGAATTAATTCAATATTTCCACTATATCAAAAACGAAAAGAAATTGGCATCTAGCACAATCTTGTTTCATTATTCTATGATCAACCATACTCTATGTACCAGACTCAGACTGGCCAAAAATTACAAATGTTTCCGAGGATTGCAATGTCATTGAAGTCATTTGAGGCGGGATATATGTAAGAAAATCCGCTAACATTAAATTAGTATAAATTTCTCCATGAACGGAAAAGTTATCAGTGTACGAAAAATAATACTTTTCCGTACTGTCCATGAATGGAAAACTGAACATTTTTATATATGCAGATAAAATCTTTTTTATAATTATGACTTCATCCACGAGCGGTCGAAAGTCTGTGCAGCACGCATTACTGTCAGCTTCCACGAAGCTTTCATCCGTTATAGCGATATATCGGTTATAGGACAGTTGTAAAGAAACGAAAATATTTGTACTATTACAATAACAACATCTATATATGTACTGTACATTTCGTTTAAATATGCAGGCTTTCTACTTTTTTAATGAAAAATAGTTTCTAAGCGGAAAAATGAATAACTATTTATGTAGTACTTTTGAACGAGATAACTATTTAGTAGTGCATATGGGAAATGTTGGATAGAAATATTTTCAGATGAAATTATAACTATCGTCTTTAGAATATTTTAAACGTCATATAAAATAATAAAACAATTAACTACATGCATTAATTTTGAAGAGACGAAGCACTGTGCTGTCTTATATTTCTATTTGAAGTAATGGACACTTGTGATGATAAGTAAAGAAAAATCGTCAATAAATTTGTATACTGTAGTTTTCTTTACTCTGTATCTCACTTACTCTATGATTTTCGGCGTTGTAAAATCGTTTTTCATTTCAGAAATAAGAAATGAAAGTGACGAGAAGGGGCGGATTAACCATGGGGCCATGGGGCCTAGGTGCCCGGCCAACAAAAATGAACCGGCCCTAAATCTTGATCAGTTTTAATTTTTAATTTTTTTAAATAATTAAAATTTTAATTTACAAAATGTTTGTTTATCATTTTTAATAAACAGACTTTTGCGCTCAATTTGAACAAACTTTCTGATTTCAATTTTATAATCTGTGTTTAACTCTTTGAATTTTGACAGTCATCTTACGCTATGTGACTCCCGGTGGTCCAGTGGAGCGATATATTCAATTTCTTCCTATTGAGCGTCACACTGGAGTGGGACTGGCAAATGCGTTGTTAGTGGAGCAGTTGGGTATAGACATTGCTGATTATCGTGGCCAATGAGCGGAATTTACAATGGCATGCAAACTGCAATTCGCGAAAAGAACAGTTTAGCAGTTTATGCTCCATGGGCTGCACATTCCTTGAATTTGGCTGGGGAATCAGCAGTTGATTGTTGCTTTGTCGCCATTCGTTTTTTGACTTTGTGCAAAATCTGTTTGTGTTTTTTCGGCGTCTACGCAAAGATAGAAAGTGCTAACCGATGTGACATCTTCAGTAGTCAAGCGCCTCTCTACTAGTATAAATTGTATGCTCATGCTGATGCTACTAAGCCATTATGTTCAGGTTTTACAGAGATCAAAACTGCGCTGATGCAACTCATCAATGACGCAAGTCAGACACCAAAGAGTCGCTTGGAGGCAAAAAGTTTGATTAACGTGAGGGAAAATTTGGAAATGGGTTTCATGGCTGTCTTGTGGAATGATGTGCTTCAACGTTTCAACACCATCTGATTGATGCTACAAGATCCAAAGCTTGACCTCAGCAGTGCTACTGCTCTCTTTGACAGTCTCATCGAGAACACCACATCACAGCGGTCGAGATTCTCTTTCTTTGAACAGAAAGGGAAAGAAA
>JAUYWV010132456.1:0-11040 GCA_032274565.1 Nematoplana nigrocapitula
GAGAGAGAGAGAGGGAGATGGAGGTGAGAGAGGGGGGCAGTGGGTGAAGCAGATTGGGAGAGAGAGAGAGGGAGATGGAGGTGAGAGAGGAGGGCAGAGGAGAGAAGGAGGGCAGAGAGACAGAGAGAAAGAGTAAGAGGAGAGAAGACAAAGGGTGTGAACAGAGATGGAGAGATAAAGCGAGATGGAGAGAGAAGAGAGGGTAGGGGCAGAGGGGGACATGGAGGTGAGAGAGAGGGGCAGAGGAGAGAAGGAGGGCAGAGAGACAGAAAGAAAGAGTAAGGGGAGAGAAGAGAAAGGGTGCGAGCGGAGATGGAGAGAGAGAGAGCGAGATGGAGAGAGAAGAGAGGGTTGGAGCAGAGGGTAGAGATGGAGGTGAGAGAGGGGGGCATAGGAGAGAAGGAGGACAGAGAGACAGAGAGAAAGAGGGAAGGGGAAAGAGGATAGAAAGTGGGAACAAAGGAGGAGGGGAATTGGAAGGGAGAGACGGAGGGAGAAAAGAGGGAGAGGCGAGAGGTTGGAGCAGAGAGAGGGACAGAGGAGAGAAGGAAGAATAGTAAGAATAGTAAGAGAGAGTTATCTAACCCTGTTGCACCAAGGTGTCCACAGCAAGAGGAAATCATCGCACACAAAGAAGCATGTCCCACGCAAAACTACTCGCTGCTGCATTACATAGTCCTGTTATGTTATAATATAATTGGAATCACATATTAACTTTGCAATAACATCTTTTAACATTAGAATTGTCTATACTACTTTCAGTAGAATACTAAATACTATATGTCGGCCCCATCTATTCAATAATGCAATAGCAATAGTGGTGAAATTAATATTTTTCGTGTCACATTTATTGGCAGTGTTGAAAAATGTAATTGCATCTTCACATTTCTGAAAGAAATTAATATCCAACAAACGCGCATGCACTGGAAGGTGATAAATATGTAACAGACTTCTGCGGCCGCCTATATACAGTTACTCTTTGTACAAATCTATGGCAGCGTCATCTACCTACACAACCAATAGCAATTAAAAGTGATGTGCAGTTTGGTAAGTGCGAGACATATACAGTACACACATTCCAACAATATCTACTGGACGCAGTACATACACTGACGTACACTAATTTACGGTGCGAATCGTATTGATTTAGTAGTGAATCTTTAAACACACTCAAACTGGTCGTTTAACTAAACTAAGAAAATAAGAAGAAATCATTTTTACGGACACAGAAAGAGAACTAATTGCTTCTTCTTGTGGTAACATACTACCATTAGTCACATTTTTGGAAACCTTATCGAGATAAAATTAATTGTGAATAATAATTTACTTTAATAGCGAAAAATCTTTTAGTTACTGCAGTCAACAATAATGATAATTGAAAACGATTGATGTATTAATAAACCCTTCCAGAATGATGTCATATTGCGAGTAAATATATACAGCCATGCATTTACAAACGTTTCTAGCAAAATGGTTATTTTAAGAGAAATCTTAAAAACAACACTTTTAACCGGCAAAACCAAAATAATACTCTTACTTGATAGAAATAATGATCGACAGTTGTCTTTACAAATGAGAACTCTATCCTCCGGCGCTATAACTTAATTGTTCTTTATAAATCTACAATTTTTATTTGAAGGACACCTACATCTAGTTCCAAAGAAAAAAGCTAACGGGTACCAATTTCAATGAATGCGAATAAAAAAGGAATACACCGTCTAATAAAAATCAGTCATATTTTATTTTGCTATACATGCAGTATAGTTCATAGTTGTGTAATCTCTCCGAGCTTATATAACATCTATGCAGAAGATATCATGCGGTTTGTAGATGACACCCCCCTGCTGTGTTCCGGTAAGAACGAGTTATTGTTTTTTCTTCAACGTGTCAAGGACACTATAGTGAGACTTTGTCTTGTTACTTTGTCCCGTCAGGTCGCGCACGACCTCTGGCGAAATCCATGTCCAATCTCCTCCACCCTCCCCGATTCTTCGCCACCGTTCTTAAATTGTTGAGTATGAGCCCCGTTTCGCCTTTCACTTCATCCAGTCATCTTGTCCTTGGTCTGACTCTTCTTCTAGTTCCTTCTCCCAGGCCTAGCATAAATGGTCTTCTCTAGGCCCTCTCCCTAGACACATGTCTAAAGTATGATAATTTCTGTTTCAGTATCATAGCATCCAATGGTATAGTCATACTCACTTGCTCCAGGATAGATGCATTCGCCCTGTAGTGTGTCCATGGGACCCTCAGAATCCTTCTCAAGCATCACAGTTTAAATGCCGCTATATTCTTTCTCTTCTTCAGTCGAACTGACCAGGATTCGCAACCATAAAGAACGATAGGGAACACAGGAGCATGCACAATGAGTTTTTTGGTTGTCAACGTAATGTTTTTGTCCTTCCAGATTTTGTGAAGTTCCGACATTGTTGCCCTTCCGAAGGTGTGTCGCCTGATTATTTCGTCCTTGCAGTCTCCATTGTCCTCCACTACCGCTCCTAAAAGGTTGAACTTCTTTACGATTTCCACAGAAACGCCTTCTACTGAGAAGTCATTTATATATTCAGTGGCCATCACTTTGTCTTCTTTATATTTATGTATATTATATACCCGGCATAATCGCTTTCGGTCTTGAATGTCATCAACAAATCCGTCAGATCTTCTTTCGAAGGGTGGTGTCATCGGCGAATCTTAAGTTACTCACGTTTAGCCCTCCGATTTCTACGCCCGCTTCCATTTCGTCCAAACCAGCCTTTCTCATTATCATCTCGGTGTACAGGTTAAATACGTAGGGCGAGAGAATACGCCCTTTCCTTACACCTTTCTCAATTTTAAAGCAGTCGGTTTCGCCATATTCTGTCCGCACTGTGGCTGCCTGGTTAGCATACAGACTTCTCAGCAGATGTGTCAGATGGTCAGGGATCCCCATGTTCTGCATCGTCACAATCGAATAGTTTACTGTAGTCAATAAAGCAGAACATACATTTCGTTGGTACTCTCTGGCACTTTCCATGATCCAACTGATATTGGCTATTTGTTCCCGGGTTCCTCTGTTCCTCATAAACCCTGCTAGTTCCTTGGGTATTTCTCTCCCCATATGTATTTCAAATCTGCAGTTTGGATGATCTTCAACAACACTTTGATAACATGGGAGATAAGCGCTATTGTGCGATTGTTGGCACACTCCCTCCCGGGAGTAAAACTAAGAACCTTCTATTGAACATGCGCCAAAACAAAGATGATGGTTGTGGACAGAGTAGGAAAAGGAAAGTGGATTTTGTTTCAGATGATAAAAAATATTGATGAAGTAGAAAGTTTTATCATGACACGAGAAGTAGTGGAAAGGAAACATGCACCCATTTGGAAGAGCAGAGAAGTAGTGGAAAGAAAACATGCACCTATTTGGAAGAGTAGAGAAGTAAGCATCCCACTCAAGGTGAGACTACTTCGAGTTGCTGTCTTTCCTCTATAGCCTCATATGGATGTGAATCATGGGTGATGACTACTGCGCATATCGATCGACGCCTTTGAATTGTGGTGCTATCGAAGACTCCTCAGGGTGTTCTGGGTAGAAAGGAAGAGACTGGGTGCTGAGTAAGACTGAATTGGACAGCTACTGAGAAAGACAATGGCGCAGACGAAATTGAGACTCTTTGGACACATCATGAGGAAGGGAGGAATGGAGAAACGAATAATACAATGCCAAATGTATGACACCTGACCCGGATGAAGACCAACAGCATCTTGGTACGAGGATATACACAAATTAGCAGGGAGAAGAAGCATGACAAGTGCAGAACACCTGGCATATTGCAGGAAAATGTCATCGTGAATTCAAGGTCAGTCTGACGTCATAACACTAATAAGAACCATATTCAAATATCCAGACAAATTGGGCGTTCTCCAACAAATTTTCTGGACACCACATAAAACGTAAATATATTTATGCAGTACAATTTCGGTTTGGTTTGAAGGGATTTTTAAATGAGAGGCATAATTAGGCACAGAATTTTTCCCAACCAAGACATTTCTGGGTAGTACAAATTGAGCGAAATGAAGGCAGCAGCAGCGGATAGCCAGGATTACTGTATGTTTGTGGGAAATCGGATGAAAAGCAAGCTGGTGATTTATTGTATATCGATCAATCGCAAATTCTTTCTCGCTTTGTGTGTGGGTCTTGGTGTTAGTCAAGAGCGTAGTAATAATAATTCCAACGATAATTGCCTTCCCAAAAGGCATTGTACTAAAGGCGCTTAGTACCAATTGAAGTACTAGTCAGCTGTCTGTAAGAGACTCTTCACTTTCTACAGACTTTATTCGCGGGAATAACACCAAATGCAAAAGTGAACAATATATAAAATCATGATTACCTCAAGTGACTCAAGTGCGCCCTTCTGAATGATTAATCTGGTGAGAAGCAATTAGTATGCGATTGATCTTTATCCCAGAAGATAGCTGACAGAGTTTTATAATTAGATGAGATTAATCGGACAATATTATGTAAGTAACTTACTCTGATTTTATTATAAATCCAGGACTACAAGAATATCAGGACGGTCAACTATACGCTTTTAGTGCTAGTTTAGCCAAGAGGCTGATTATTTACCCACAATAAAAAATAGTTAGACGACAGAAATAAACATTCGACACATTGGTACTTCTTCACACTTTTGAGAGGAATCAAAATTTTATCAGTCCATCGCATCTGACCTCCAAAACTTACCATTATGTAGACCACTTTTGAGGAATCAAAATTTAAAATTTTTGCGGAAGGTATATTTTACTCAAACGCTCTGATAGTATCGCTTTTTCATTTAAATGAAACTAATATCCGTCTAAGGAGTAAACACGTTTTCACCAATCTTCAAACAGCTTTTTAGGGCGCATTATAGCATGTTACAGAAGTATCCAACGGGAAACAAAAGGCGGAACTATATGGAAAATATGTAATTTTTAAATTTAGTCCAAGCTTTTAGCTATTGCTATATATTAGTAATTCACTTTAATTTAAATATATTGCATTTTAAGTAGTTTCACCTTTTGTTCCCCAATTGGGTGCTACAATAATCTAATAAGCTGTCTAAAGATGGTGAAAATGTGTCCACTGCTTAGATGAATATTAGTGTTATTTAAATGAAAAAGCGATATTCTCAAAGCATTTTAATAAAATTTACCTACCGAAAAAAATTCAAATTTTGATTCCTCAAAAGTGGCCTTCAAATGGTAAGTTTTGGATGTCAGGAGATATACGGATGGGATTTTATTTGACACCATTCAATTCCTCTTAAACATTTGATTAAGTAACAATCTGATGAGAATTTATTTCCATCGTCTATCTATTTTTATTATGGGCAAATAATCGGCCTTTTGGCTAAACTACCACTAAAAGCGAAGTTGACCGTCCTGATATTCTAGCAGTCCTTGTTACAAACTACTGTACGTACCTGATTAAACCTAGCAGAAATGACGCATGCCTAAACATATACGAACAACCAAATTTGTCGCCAAACTCGCTCGTTTTACTGCTGCAAGTGGTCGAAGGCAATTCATGCCACGTTTAGATTTTTTGAGAAGTTATTTTCACCACTCACATATACTGTATACCTTTCGTCTTATTTTCACAGATGCCACGTGTGCTTACTTGTGGCGGCCTAACTAATTCTTATTCTAGATTTGAAAGTTTTTGCACCAGATCTAAGCCAGGGAAGTCCTCAAAGTTCCACCTCAATCCAGTCAACTTCATTGCTGGTCACCATCACCTAGCTTTATCTTTACTTATTTCCGAACCATATTTCCTTGATGTACTAAACAAATAGAGTGGTTCGTTTGATATACTAGTCTTAATGTACATTATAAAGTCAAATAAAAGCCTTGTAAATCAAATTCAAATACTACCATCCAATACGTTTACAGGGAAATGTATACCGTGCATTTAATTACAGTCTCGCATTTCTCGAAATGATAGCGAAAAATGTGTTGTGAAGTATGTCATTGACGGTTTAGATTGCAGACAACTGACCCAAAACTTTTGGTATCCACAGACCAGAGCACAGAGCACAGAATTTCCTTTTAAAAAGGATTATCCACTTGGAGAGAATTGTGTTGGTTGGAGCAAGAAAGAAGTTTCGGAAAATCGAATCTCGGAAAATCGAATCGACGTATTGTGCTAAATGGTGACAGCCGATCGAGACAGAGTCCAGACATCATTCTCAAAATATGTTTGCCATAGAAGTCTAGGAAATATTGTATTTGATCTTCGAATGGCTAGCGGAACAAGATCCAAAGAGACCAGGGTGCAAACCTCGCCAATCAGTATTTACGGGAGGAACAAATCATATGACCAACCTTATTCTTTACAATCGACGATCCCAAGAAAGACGACCTCGTGTTGGAGAGGGGAACCTAGATGATCTAGCTGAATCCAAGGGTTCTAATGTGGACCCTATTGGAATTCTATTTACATTGAAAGGTGTCGGGGGTCATTCATAGTCGAAACATGTAAGCCGTGTTTTTCGGACCTTCCTCGATGCATTAGTATTTGTTGTACTCGTGCGAGACAATGCTTTATGTCACTTTAAAGTCATACGTACTAGAAAGCTATAAACAACTGTGTAAACATTAAAGTTTTGTTAAAGGTTGTACGCGTAATCCAGCGTCATTCCACGTGACATCGGAGAGCGCCAAGAATTTTGAAATTTAATAATCTTCTCATATTGGCGTTCTATTGGCATCGTCAATTGATCTGGAAGTGTTAACTAAATGCATATTTTACTTTTCAGATAACTGATTTTAGTTGTTGCGATTTTAAATTCACCTAATTTTTTTCATATGACACAGATTCCTTTTAAATTGATGAGGACTGGTGCAGTACATGCAATAGATGACTGGTTCATATACTATCTGAAAAGCAACCCTGCTTTCATTTTATCGAATGAACTTGTATACAATTTATCAAATCCTGCAACTGCACCTGCCAAGGCATCCAGTAATTCTTATAGCTTAATGTCTCCATGGATATTAGTATTAGAAGATTAATACATCCACAATACGTTCAGTTGGTATAATCGTTGAAACAAACAGGTATACAGTACATATGCTGTTAGAGTCGCTCTATGCATTCAAAATATGGGGTGTTATGCAGAGTTATAATCGTCCGAGTATAGTATATAGTATTGAATATACAGTAATCAAACAAACATTGAATTTTGGATTGCTACTGACAACAAACACGCACTATGTGTGTAAGGAAATTCTCAAATGCGATTTACACTATGTAGAGTTTGAGTTGAGTGAGTTCAGTTAATTTAGTCAAATATAAAGATTACCGCATATATCAAAGGCACAGTAGGAGACAAAGGGACATTGAAACAGAGAAAGAGATCGAGCGCACAAGGAAATCCACGATTCAACATGAAGGGAGCACGTACTCAGATATGTCCGGCATGCGACCTTCTGGAAGACACTGACGTCTTTGACATGGTTACTACATATCTCTCGTGGACACAAGTCAGTGATGACCAATGACAACGTTATTTTTTTGAATGACTTCTCTTGCGTTTGCAGCAAAGACAATGGCATATACAATAGAAGCAGGTCCTTCAAGTTATATTTTTTAATGGCACTTGGCAAATTTAGACAATATATAAATGGAATTATTATTAATATTTCTTGTTGTTTGTCACTTACTTTTAGGTTGTCAACACAAAACATGTATTAAACAATTGTTCTAAAAAGTGATGCAACATGACAAATGTACAAAAAATCAATGTTCGGCATCTTTGTCGCATTAATGAGTCATTAAGATCAATAGACGTACAGTACTCGAAGGCACGCTTACTCAAACCATCTCGATTTTTCTTTGGCAGCCTTGTCTTCGATGTACTGCTTTGCGACCAAGCATGACTGTGCGTCTTAGATTACATTGTCCTTTGTGGCACGACCCGAGCATTTCCGCTTGCACGTTTTCACAAAAGACAGCATTAGGAGTGTTCTTGGTCTACTCCCTTCTTACTCCTTCCTTATAATAAAGATACCGCTTCTTCAAATAGTGCCAAACAGTTCCCTGTAGCCTCGCATGTCAAAGGCATTGATTTGCTTTTCAATATCGTGGTTGACGGTCCGGGTTTCACAGACATGGAAATCTGTGACTATGGCAAGGACTATTCTCATAATGCAATTGTTCAGAAAACTTTCTTTTTGCTATTTCCCTTGTTTAGTAGTTATATTCCCTTAACTTCTATTGTGTCTACAATTTTTTAGCCTGGTTTACCAGTCAGCGGGAGTTTGTTATTTACTGCGCTGATATTATTGATTCATCGGTCATTTAAATGCTTACTTTACATCTCCAATAAATTTCCCGCGATTCTAACGTGACTAAATTCTCCTGACTCACTCGTATATACACCTCAATTATATGACCACCAATTTGCATTGTTTTTTTTAATTCCAGATTTAAAAAAATTGCGCAAGCGAGCGCGAGAAGTCATTCGTCAGTCACGCACGTGAAGATAACATCATGACTAAAACGGTTACTAGACGATTATTATCCGTCCAGTAATGCACAGGATACAATCAATCATGGGTAGTCACTCAGTCAATATAGTACTATACGTAATATCGATCTGACAATACCAAACAAGAGGCACAAACGGACGTGTAGAAGAGTGGGGAGGAGAATGGATCATTGTGGTGATCATGGGGTTTGGTGTCGTCATGGTGACTGCGTGTGTGTGGTGTCTGTGTGTGGAGTATAGGTTGAGACAAGGCGTCAGTCAACATGACATACCAAACCGTGTACAGTATATTGTACATGTACGTAGTACTCAGGGTAGGTAGGTAGGAAGACTTTCGAAAAGAGTAAAAAAGCTACTTTTACAGAAATATGTGTTTATGGGTGTATGTGAAAAAATAGATTAATCCCCTCAACGAGTGTTACCGTTTAGTGCTGCTTCCAGGTTCCTTGTGGCTTGAGAGGGTGTACACATAGACAGGTTGTATTATTATTGAAGAAATGCAGAATACTATAGCTATAGCCAAATAAAAACGCAGGGAGGGTGCCCAGTAAATAAAACAGGAAATTTTCGTAAATGAAAAAATTTTATCGTTTGATTACCAGTACCCATCAGGTTTGTGTTACGCAGCGGTATCCTGGTTTGGGGAAACGGCCTTGAGATTTGTTGAAGGAAACGCACCCAAACAAGATCACATTCCACACAGTCCAAGAAAGCAAGGAAGACAGTGAATCAAATGGACTATATCGCGGGTAAATGTATCCACTTATAATGTTTCAGAAGATCAATCGAGGGATAGATGACCACTGGACTTGGCAACAAGATGTCGCTAAAACACACCCAATACAATTCAGACTTCACAATGGCCTTTATAGGGTCCCGATTTGAATGTAATAGATTTTTTGTGTGTGGAGCCTTCTCTTTCTCTCCGCGAGCAGTACGACTGGCAAGATATGATGAAACACTTATATATTGTACTCACTTTTGATTTTTGTGAAAATACAGTACAATACAAACACATAATTTTTACTAATTTCCTGTTTGTCTTCTACTGGGCCCCCTTTAGATACAGATTAATCAGATTACAGGATTACATCATTTTTGGTTTTCGTGATGAAGCGAAACTATAGTAAAAAATAAACCATCATTTTTGTTTTATTCCACTCTTTTTATACTACAATCTACGGTATGTTCTCGCTTTGCTTTATCGATTTTTTAAAACAAAGTTTACCATATAATGTGTTGGCTGTTTATTACGTAAACTGCAAGAATTTATTTAACCGACTTTGTGTTGGACGACTTTATAGAAAAAAAGCAAGCAGAGAACGGGGCAGTGCAATCTGAACTATATGCAGAATTTCTATCAGCGCTATACGTATTATAAATAAATAAATAGATAAATATGTACTATGGTGTATATCTGATGCACGCGAAGCATTTACTAGAGGTTATACCGTAGATAAAGTACTTATTCTAAAGTCTAGACATAGCGCTCTGCATAAATAAATTACTGTATAATACTATAGGATGTATACTACTATTAAGCGATTTCGTATAGCAGAAAATCTATAAATAATACAGCGTCACTATACAGTCTACAATTACTACTAGAGTAGAAGCTTTACTTTCCCATATATTTTAAATACTATCAACATTCAACAATGCGTGTGTGTGTGTGTGTGTGTGTGTGTACCATCAATATTATTTTTTTAAAATGAAGCAAGCAGTTAGACAACCTGACTTCAATCGAGGGCGGCGCCATGCGTAGATGGTTAAAATTTAAACAAGACAATAATATATCATGGAAAAGTCACTGTTTCAAGACTTATTAGAAATTAATGCTTTTCAGAGCTCTCTCTCTAATGCATAAAAAATGGCGTGTTGCCCATAGTTGCTCGAAAGATGATCAGGCTGCCTCTGTGGCATTTTGGTTGCTATATACGCAGTGAATGCTAATGTATATATACTGTACTATATCGCTATTCATGAAACCAAAGACATCCAGGATAAGTAGATGGATGAGTAAATACCAGTGGCGGATCCAGGATTTCAAAAAAGGGGGGGCGCCAGAATTGAAAGGTACATATTTTATTCAAATAGGAAGGTAATATTTAATGCACATTACGTACGCGGTGAGGTCAGTAAGTTTCTGCAATTTCGTTGAAAGCCCTAGACGACTACATCAAAGATTACATAGATTTCTGTGCAGATTTTATTTCTACATCTCATTGGATAGTTTGAGAATTTAATTTTCTTAAATCTACAAGTCTGATGATAAAGTTTAAGTTGAATTAGTATCAATTTATTTTTATTATTTCAGAGCAATGATTTATTATGACTAGAAATTAGAATTAAAATCAGTTAAGGGCAAAGGAGAATGAGCATACAGTAAATGACACATAAGAAGAGCATGCAGAAAAGGGAACATAAGAAGAGCATGCAGAAAAGGGCACACGAGAAGAGCATGCAGAAAAGGGCACATAAGAAGAGCATGCAGACAAGGGCACATAAGAAGAGCATGCAGAAAAGGGCA
>JAUYWV010132467.1:0-11039 GCA_032274565.1 Nematoplana nigrocapitula
GGTGGGTGAGTCACTGGCCCGAAGCGTGGCTGTATCTTACTACTTTCCATACATACATAGAGAAAAATATATTTCATTCAATATGTACAACATATTTATTTTTTTAAAGTTTTAAATAATGTTGACGGTTAATAATATAAAATTTGAAACATAAGCATAACAAATTAATCTTATTCCATCTTTTAATGATATAATAACTCATCTGTCTAGATATATTGTTCTACTGCCATAAAAGCATCAATGTTAGTAAGCGATGAACATCAACACAAGAAATATGAAAGTTCAAAAAAATATTTAGCATTTAGCCTAGTATAGATGACTAATTACACCAGTTTCACGTCACGTTGAACCAGATTCATATACAATTGAAACGTTTACAAAGCAAGTTGCGCTTTAGTCAGCTTCAGATGAGCCCGAGTTAAGGTATATTGAACCATAGTGTTGGGTTGGTGCGGCATCCTAGAAATCCTGGAGAAGTTCTGGATTTGGGATAAAACTCTAAAATCCTGGAATTTTGTCATAGACCTCTCCAAAAAGATTTTATTAGTACAAAGTTTTTGTACTTTTTCAATACTAAATTCAAAATTTTCAGAATAATTTAACATGAAAAATGTTATATATTGACTTTTACGAATATAGTTTTGCTAAGAAAATCCATGAAGGCTGAAGACAAGAAGCGAAAAGTTTATGATGTGCATTGTGACGTTGATGAGCTAAACGTGAAGAGAAAAAAGTTGGAGACTGAAGCAACCAAACTTGAGTTGGAAGCTGATTCATTAACTGAGCAGGTGGAGGATAAGGCGCAGCATACACTGATAATTAAATCCAATGTACTGAGAAGGTCGGCTAAGTGAAAAAAGAAGAAGTTGTGAAATTGGATACTGTAATTGAGAATAAATTAATAAGAAATTAGAGGCTCTTAAGATTATTACATTTGTGTGTCATTTGACATTGCACTTTTTAAAGATTTAATACACTTTTTCATTTTATCCTCATGCATTTAAATATGTCTAATTTCTTTTCATAAAAGTGAAAAATAGTATAAACTGATTGTTACAAAATCCCGGAGAAAGCCCTGGTAAAGTCCTAGAATTGGATTTTCTAAAAGCCGCATACTGATAGTAAAATGAAATGATTTCTAAGCAAATTAGAATGATTCTAGTCAAAACGAATGCACTGAAGATTGCAAACAAATATGTATGAAATGTTGCGATCAAAATTTCAATAAGTGTTAAAGTCTGGGCTAGATATGGACATTCAGGATGACGATTAAGAAAAAGGAAAAGAAACTTCAGGCCAATGTAGAACATTAGACATTTAATCGCGACCAGTTTCGCTTATACATTACAATCATTTTCAAGCAATTTCAAAAGTGGAGAAAAACTTATAATCAGACATTGAATTAAACAAACAAACGCTAGGTTACATACGGATTAATAATCTGTAATCACTTAAAAACAAACAGAAAGTAAGAAGCACCATTATTTGTCAGAGAAGTGTTCAGAGATGGGGAGCAGTCCTTGATGTAAATCGCCTCGCGAATTGCCAGATCAAAATCGGCCAGTACACAGTGTGCGGAATTGATCGAGGTTACCGGCACAGTCACACTTGAGGAGATGCTCATGGATTGCTCCAGGGCCCTTTCGATGTTTGTTCACGCGAGTGGCTAAATATCGTTTAGTTCCTCCAATATAGGACGTGCCACGATCGATCTTGCAATAAAATTGGTACACGACATTAGCCAGTAGTCCACGGGGTGTCGCATCCTTGTTGTTGAAATAGGATCCAACCTTCACTGACCTGAAGCAGATCCTCAATTCATCATTGTCAATAAACCGTTTCAGATGTTTGAAAAAGATTCAAAGAGGGACAACCAAGAAAAGGAAGTGTGAAAAATTTGAAGCCGAAGGGATAGTAGGTGGAGTCAGAACTTTCAAGTGCCACTACCGCTCCTACATGATGACTCACCTTCTTGCTGCCATCAACATTAACAAAGCATTTGAGCCCAATATGCTGATGGCACTGCGGCTTTGTAAGGAGGCCTAGGCCAGGTATCGCCAATCACAATCTCAAACCGTTTTTACTGTTTCCGCTCTGTAAAACGCTTCCACATTTCTACAATGGCAGATTCAGTTTCTACGCGTGACTGTTGATATACTGTACATTTGTTAAGTGTAATTTACGGACACGCTATATACACCATTCCATCTTCGTTTCCCCTTCGGGTTTTTCGTCTTCAATATATTTGTATGTGGTTGTAGATAGCAATTAATAAGTCCAAGATTTTGTCAAACTCCGTCAACCGCGTTGCGCATAGAAAGTATGGACTGATTCTTTATATTGTCGGACTTTTGTAACGATCTTACTGTAGATCTTCTTCCACACACGAGAGAACCAAAGAGTTGACCAAAACTAAAAAACCACCTTGTCCCAATCAATTTCACGATTGAGACATATATACATAGATAATATTTTTGAAAAATTGGTTTGCTAAATCTTTTCCGTCATGTCTTTCATTCCAGAAATTACAGCAATTACATGTAAATTTGTGTCCGAAGAATTCGGATATGAATGTGATAGCTCTTTTTGGTAGTGTGCATGACCATGACTATGGCGTAAGCATGTATTGAAGTTGGTCTCGTCACTAAAAAGAACTTGCTGGTCACCGGCATATATGATTCTGTAGTTCTCTTTCATAAGTTTCCAACATTCAATAGCAGCTCGCCGTTTTGTAGAATTGCTGTATTTTCCATAAACTTGATACATTGCGCTTCCTTCCTGCCATTTTCAAATATAAATGACCCAACTAGAAGTCAGGATTTTTATATCTTCCAATTTAAGCAATTAATTTCCTTTTACGAAGACGAAAGATGAAAAGAATGACAAGAACACTGGTTATCATTGATTTATTTTATTGCGACATGTTTCCTTGTGGCACACAACATCATCAGGCTGGAAAATAAAGAACGAATTTTACAAATGGAATTATACATGAAAAATAGATTATCACAAACCTAAACTCCGAGATATTCAAAAAAGTTTACAAATTAGGAAAACATGATAATTAAAACAAAGTTAGGAAAAAAGATTAAGAAAGTACGAAACCCCACTGCGATCTATTTAAGTTAGGCTGCTGTTCTTTGATGGCAATTGCCTCTTTCACTGCTAAGTCTAAATTGGATTGAGTACTCTCCATGATAGTAAAACAATCAGGCACATTACACAATCACTCAGATGGATCTGCACGGTACTTCTCCCGTTGCGGTGTTCTGCAATTCTTTGGCCCAGGTGGTGTTTGGTATGACCAATGTAGGTCGTGTCAGGATCACCCCGACAAGTAAACTTGTATACCACCCTCGCCTTCACCATCTTTGGAGTTGTCTTTGTTGCTGAAGTAGGAGCCCACCTTTATTGTTGTATAGGCCATCTCGAATGCAATTTATTTTGGTATGATTGGAGATCACTTTGATTTGCTTGCAGCTCATTTAATTTTACCGTGGTTCAATCTACTTTAATTCTGACTCATTTGAAACGTGTTTTTCATACGTCATGACATTAGGTCTCTGGCTCAAGGTGGTCTGAAAATAGTGTAGACAATGACGTCTAATAAAGTGTTTATGTTAATGATTATTTTACGTTACGTATTTTATAAAATTGCCTTGTTTGACATTGTTGTAATGTAAATTTAGTCAAATATGTTTTTAAAAAATGTAGCAGCACATCTAATTGTTTCCCAGAAATAGCGTTATGATGAATGTATTCCTTGTCTTCGTGGAAGGTGGTTCTCAACTGTGGAATCAGTCGTAATTTTAAGTACAACCAAGCCACACCGACCTTTCACCAGTGGCGTGAAAACCGGCAGGTGGTCGGCCTCAATTTTGCCAGGGAAGAAGAAGCCGATGCGTTTGCACGAACTGTTTTGGCCATTCTCGAGTGTGTCATCTCACTGCACCTCCAGCAACGCCAACAATTGGTAATTGCATAAGTGCCATTGCATACAAGTACATACTGTAGGGTCAGTTTAGACTAGTAAGGCCCGATATATTTGTAAAACATATATTTTAACGATATTGCAACATTTTTTGGTAGTATTTATTGTAAATAGTTTTATTCTCAACAGAAGAAATTGTGGGATTTTCAGAGACTGCCTTTACCAAGCCAACGGTGTATCTTAGCTTTTCTATAGCTATAGTACCGCGACAACCTAGGCATAACAAAGGCTATTTTTTCTCTTTAAATCTTTTAGAACTAGCAGCAGACGTGTCTTGGTGGTGGAATTAGCCAGCTCCTTCCAGAGGATGGAGTGAGACCCCTAACATCCGAGCAACTCTGACTTGGCCAAGATTGGACATAGGGCGAGTCTAAAATACCTGACATAGTATCGTATGTGCACGAGAAGAAGATGCAGCATATATCTGATATTAATGGAGCACGAGGCAAGGATGCTTTCAGATACGGAGACCGGAGAATTCTTTCGGAAGTACTGACAGGAGGATCGATATTTTGAAAGAGAGAGTGGATAATTAAGATGAAGATGGAGCATAGGAATGAGAAATGAGAGAGACACTTATTCGTTAACGAACGCGTCTTCGAGTTCGTTTTCAGTGCCATTGGAGAGCCTAGAAACCCACTATCGGTGTACTGAATAAAAATGAGCCGAGTTATTGAAGAGAAAGGCCAAATAGAATAAATAAGAGTTGGCAAGAGGAATTACGGCTTTTTAGGAGTGAAGGGATAAGCAATGGAGGGAGTCAAAGAGACAGCTGCCATGCTGTGAAAGGGTCCAACGGAGAGAATGAAATAGGTCGAGTAACATACCAGAAAATATTGAGACAGGAAAACCTGGTTTACTCAGTCGAACGATCGAACGTTCTGACCACTCGGTCAATGTCTCTGGTCTGTTGCTGCTCGGGCTACACTTTTGTCACTTCCATCATCAGGAGAAAGGCACTGAATGATCCCATCACCATTATCCACGAGAATCACGACCTGGAAAAGGCTAGCCGTTATTTCGTTCAGTGTTTTTTTAGTTTCGTTCTCCATTCAAAAACGTATTTTCCCCGCGGATCAATGAAATGGCTATGTAGTCCCAGAATGATTGTATAAATACAAAATAACAAGCGATTAAACGCTGTTTCTGTTGCTTTGCAGACAGGTGATTGATTCCATTTTTATTGCCCCTGTCCTACCCATACCATGGCTTCAGCACGACGGCAGTGGGAGTAGCGGGGGCTCACCCGAGCACAGTCAGGCTACTCTGAGACGCCAGAAACTTTCACACTCGGTCAGCCAGGGATACCTCACCAGACCACCACCTGATAGATTGAGTATGACAAGCTTCGACCAGCATTCCGTGTATTCAAACGAGAGTGGGACCTACTGCGAAGCTGAATTTGGCAGTGTCTCGCGGTGAGTTCTCTTTCTGTGTACAATCTTCTGTTAATTAGCCAAGTGCCTCATTATTTTGATGTTATCCGCCCTTGGTCAGTGGTGCTGACGAAATCCAAGTCGCCTACCTCATTGTGGCGAGAGATGAGAGTGACGTTAAACTGTCTGTATCGGTGTTCAGTTTACCCGCTCGTCAGAGTTGTTTGTTTCCGGCAATGTGAAGCACCACGCACCAGTGCTAATTGCCTTTCATGGCAGAGGAATAAAATGTGCTTCTCTATCAGACTAAGTTAGAACCCCAATGGCAAATCTTTCTAACCCGAGCGATTGACTATCGTTCTGGCTGCGCTCTTATACGGCAAGTATGTAGTTTGCTAGCCTTGACCCTAACACACCCATTCAAACGTCGCTTCATCCTCGGAATGTGAAAGATCTGGCAAAAAATTAATTGTCATTTTGTGGGTGAGTGTGTTCGCTATCTTCTCCTAGACCATCAATCGGTGAGAACTGAAATTTTCGGTACCCACCCTTATAATGGCTGAATACAACATGCTCTATGCTTTAATTAATTTTCATCTATATATGGGTGACGCAGTTTCCGTTTTCATTCACATTCAAATCTGCCGACCTGTCAATCCATTGGTCAGTTTGCTGACAGAGAGATAGCGAGAGCCAGTGTGGTTTGATTCACTACTCACACATAGTCTGCCTTAAAGCTGCCCAGTCGGCCAAGTTGATTTACATAGGTCGGACGGTCTCCCTCTTTTTGCTCTTTCAAGGCTGATCACTGTGCTGCGTTTAGCCTCGATACCCACTGGGTCGATCCCTGCTTCCACGTAGACGGTTTCTATTGGTGCCGATTTGCACAAACCAGTGATCTCTCGTAGTGCTTCCCCTTGTAGTCTTTCCAATTTGGCTATACTTGTCTTCAATAGCCAGGGTATCTAAGCGGGTGCTGCGTGCCATATAACCGATTCCACTTCGCTCGATACAATTCTCTCTCTCTTCTTCTTCCCAAACAGGCCCGCGGGACGCGGTTAACTGCCGGGCTAACCGACCGGAGGGTCAGTTCGCCCGATCCCCTACAGATATTTCGCCAATTTGCTGGGGTTCTCCAGAGCCTCGGACAAACTCGGGTATCCAACCTCATTCTCTTCTTGTAACCGCTCTGATAATTAATCCTTATCCTTTTCCTTACTTTCATCACCACTTTGTCCACCTGCTCATTAAATATTGGTTTACCATTGATAGTGATAACCAGGAAAGTCACCGCTTTCTTCCGTCCGATACGGTCACCAGCCACCATCAGTCCTGGTTCCCATTCATTTTCCCTGCGATCCCTGGTGAACCATGCGCATTCTGATTTTTCCGCATTCATGATGATTTTGTTCTTTTTTGCCCAGTTTTCCACCTCCAATGCTCGTGACATCATTCTTCTTGCTTCTTCCTTGTTCTCAACCGTTGTCCACAGGGCCAAGTCGTCTGCAAAACCACTGTAGTCAACGTTCTCTTCCATGAACTCCCTCCACTCGTTCACATATACCAGAAACAGTGTCGGAGACGAGACCAATCCTTGGGGAGCCCTTCTTATAGTCTTCTCCATTTTCCGCACGTTCCTCCCACTCTAACTTGGGCGGTTATCTGAAAAACTGGCAAACCACTTGACGCACGGCACTGGTACACTCTCATTCTTCATTCTTCGAATTATCCTCACCCTCCATACCCTATTATAGGTCTTAGAGCAGTGTAGCGTGACTAACAGAGCTTTTTATATAGTCTCTCTTCCCAACCGCCTTGTACACTGTGGGCGATCCTCTGTATCTGTTCTTCGATACTTCTTCCTCTCTGGAAGCCTGTCTGCCAAGGCACTGTGATTTCATTCTTTTCCATTCAGAATTGCAGTCATTCACAGATCATTCGTTCTAATATTTTTACTGCCACCCGTGTTAAGCTGACAGGCCTATACGATTCTCGTTTCTTCCTATCTTTCCCTTGCTTTAGAAGGGGGATGATTCTTGCCTTCTTCCATAAGCCTGGACAAGGACTTTTATTGAATCAGAATAGCTTGAGCCACTCCTGCAGACAAGTCAAAAGTTGGACTGAACTATGACTATCCTTGTATTGAGGGACTCATAATGGAAACGCGTAATCCTGTGCTCTTCAGTTCCACTGCTTGTGACTCCACGATGGACTAAAGGGACAACACTCTTCACCTCTTCACTTGCACCTTCCTTCCCACAATCCTTACCCCGAGATCCCTCTGGACGGACCCCGTGAGGGCGGTGGCGATGCTCAAGCAGTGGGGGGCCGAGATTGGCTGGTCTGGGGAGCTGGGCGGCGGACCCCCTTAGCACGTGGCTTTGGGGGAAGGGTCGCCTACAACAACAAGGAGGGAGAGGTCAAGCGGGCGAAAGTTGTAGACAGTAGTGCATGCGAAGCAAGGCAGTTATAGCGTTAAAATGTAGTATGAATGTCACTTCCTCATTGACCACTGCCCCCACTGCCGCGAACAGACCCGTTCGAACGATCTCACATTTTCGAGACGCGTCTTCTCCTCACCCGGGAGTTCTCCCGCCACTACCGGGTCCAATTGCGTCAGCAGGCCATTCGCATCTTCGGTTCTGTGGACTTCCTGGGCAACCCGGTCGGATTCATCACTGACATCTCCGAGGGGATCTCCGGCCTGGTCGAGGACTTCAATGTGAAGGGATTAGTCAAGAATTTCACCCACGGTGTCACGGACAGTACGGCGAAAGTAGGTCGTCCCGCCTGTACTGTACCCAAGTAGCTTTCGTATTAGTTAGCACAAAATTCTCGCCGCGCGTTTCGTTCTAATTGGAGCTCTCATCAGGGAGAGATTGTCCCAGCGAGTATCCACTCCAACTTGAAACAAAGACGGCACTACATGAGGGGTGCAGGGAGCCCTGTCTGGTGAGTGCCAGACATGTGACTTCGTACCCGAAGTCCAAACGACGTGCATTAGTTTCATTTCAAGCGAATTCCTTAGTACCCTATACTATGGGAATAGCTGATGCTTCAGGTGTAAGATTCGCTTTCTGTTGTAGATAGGGTGTTGTATTTGAAGACGCTTTATAGAAGAAGGAATCAAGAATGGATGTGCTGTTAAGTGGAGAGGAGAGGAAAGACTAGTCAGAAGAACGGCGGGAAGAGAGAGTACGTTCGCGTCGGAAATCATTGCAATGAGAAAAGCTGCGAGGCTGGTGAACAGGGATAAGCCGAGGAACGCCATGGTATTCACAAATAGTCGGGCACTGTTGAAGAATCTGGATAAGGGAAGATTGAACAGGAACAAGGAACTGAAGAGGGATTTCTATGAAGCAGCGAAATAGAGTAGAGTGGTTTCACAGTGGGTTGCAACTCAGCTTGTGGATGGCGAGGCGGTTCCTTCGGAAGGCTCACCCCGAGTGGTTGACCTGATGGGGATACGACGCCGCCACAACGACAACATTTCATCCACGCGATTGCTGGACTCCTTCCGAGGCGTCGTTCCCTTTTTTATAATTCGCCATTCGGACGAGGTTTCCCCTCCGTCGCTCAAAGATGTCAAGTCATGCTATTATGAATCGCTCTAACAATATACACATGGTGTAAGCTTCTACATTATTGACAGCATAATGATTTAGAATTTCCTATAGAATTGATCTATTTGTGCCTACTCTGTGGGTTAACTGGTTTTCTGTCTGGATCTCTCCTGTAAATAAGATGTACATCTGATATATGCCTATAATGTAACTTCATATAACAATTATTGCGACTATGATCGGCCTGTTTTGTGTTTACATGTGTGTAAGAGAGATAGTAGTGATTTCATCTGTTATGATGTTCAAATATTTTACATATATAAAGTTATTCATATATATTTTGTTTCTATGTACCTAATATGCGTACCTTTTATTATTTTATGATTATACTGACGCACAAAGGATCATGGCTTATTTTAGGTGCTTTAACCAGAGGTGATTGTAACTATTTGTTTATATATATAAGACACGTTTTATTCAAGTCCCAATGGAATGTACGTAATACTCGTATATTTTATTTATTTGTTTATTGTAGCCACAGTTCGAATATTTGTCGCAGAGTAAGATTTAGCGTCTCATATGATACAATATTGAAATTTTGAAGGTAACCAAGTCTGCTTATGCATCGTATATTTGCCCTCCTCCCGTTCACAGGTGATTGGGAGTATGTCGCAACTGGTGCAGACCATCTCGATGGACAATCTCCATCAAGCACGTCGGGCTCACCTGTTAGAGGAGGCTGGGAAGAAGGGAGGTGGGATTGCGCATCTGTCCGCCGGAATGCAGGGCCTGGCCCATGGAGTCACCGGTGGAATCTCCTCCATTGTTACCCAGCCATATCGCGGTCTCCACGAGGAGGGAATAGAGGTATGCAACTATCCTGTAGGATTTTCCACTGCTGACTTTCAGCCCCTGATACACAGACTCTGTAAGACGTTCTAGCACAGAAATAAATTATCTGCGTAAAGGGGAACTCGGAGCCTTTCTCTGATCAGGTTAGACGTAGGATGGATTAGGTAAACACTATCGAAATTGGCTCACTATCCAGGTGAATGATCCTCAACGATTCTTCCTGTGAACACTCCCTTTCTCCGAACTTCATGTCTGTCTGTCTTATTCCCGGTCTGGGGGGCGCGTCAGCACCCCGATCCCCTTGAGGAACGACAGAGCTTGTTTCCCATCTGCAAGGACGGCGAGGGAAGGATTGTTACCAAAGACGGAAAAACGAGGGGCATATAAGAAAAAGATGGGGGAGGTCCTCCGGGGCCTGGAGGCAGAAGGACCAGAGGAGGAGTCAACTAGACAATTCGGTGCCAGTAGGCAGCGAGGAGTGGGGAGTGGCCCGTGCGTAGCTGGGAAAGGGCAACGCTGTCTGCGCGCGATAGGTCGGGCGTTAGTTGTCGTCGGGGAGACAAGCGCAGTGGGTGGCTGCATGGGGGTCAGACGCGTAGCGGCGAGACCTGCGGCTCATGCAGAGGAGAGGTCCGCTGGGGTGATCTGGGGGAGGGCGGTTCCTCCCCGGCGTCGGCATTCCAACTCGATCAGGAGGGGCCAGATTTTCCGGCAGGTAGGGTCTTTCTGGGCCGGGTGACCCGCGGAGAGCCTCCTGACGAGCGACAAGGAGTCTGTGAGTAGTCGGACACCGGCCAGGGCGCCGAGGTCCGGAAGGACTCACAAAGGAGGGAGTCCAATTTGAGACCCTCCCCCCGTATATAACGGAGACCTCGTCCGTTCGGCTACTCGACTCGCGCCTCCCTCGGCCCCTCTCCCTGACGAACATTTACGTCCCCCCAATCCGGGAAAACGACGGTCGGGAACAGTCTTTTAAACCGGACTACTTGCCAACCCACCCTGATACTTTCGTCCTTGGGGACCTGAACGCCCACCACGGTTCCTGGGACGATGGCGACAATGAGGACGAGGCTGGGGGACCAAAGGTCGGGGCCTTCACGCGGTTGGTCCGACAACCTACCCTCTCCTCTCCTGACAAGAGAGCACCCCCTTTTTGGAAACCCCATCGCTATCCCCTGCCCGGTGGATGGGGCTCCTGCTGCTAAGAGCGGGGGACGTCGAGGCGAACCCGGGACCAAACAGGAAACAATACACCTC
>JAUYWV010132478.1:0-27839 GCA_032274565.1 Nematoplana nigrocapitula
TACCTCCTATGGAGGTGTTAAAACGGCAACCCCATAGGGCAGTCAAGAAGACCCTCTAAACATCAGTTTAATCTTGGTCGGTTGAACTTAACTCATTTTAAAATAAAGATGAGTCGATTCGTCAACCGCCCTCAGAACACACGATGTCGCACTTTGTCCCGTTAGGTCGCGCATACGATCTCAGGCACTTTTCCATGACCAGTCTCTTCAACTCTGCCCCATTTTTCACCGCACTTTTCGTAGATCGCAGAGGTTGAGCCCCTGCTCGCCTTTGATTTCATCCAGCCATCTTGTCCTTGGTCTGCCTCTTCTGATTTATTGTCCCATGCCCACTCCTATCATCACATGTCCAAAGTAGGACATGTTTTGTTTCTGGACCATAGCGTCCAATGAAAGAGGGGTGCTGACTTGCTCCAGGACGGATGCACAGTATTCGTCCTGTGGTGTGTCCATGATGGGGCCCTCAACATCCTTCTCCAATACCACATTTAAACGCCGCTTTAGTTTCCGGTTCAAAACACGATGAGAAAGATACCTAAAGAAAGAGAATAAGATTTTAAAACATTAGAAAAAATAAAAAAAACTATAAAGAAGGGTACGGACGATGCGATATTTCGTACGATTCGACAACACACTAAATCGCATGCGATTTTTAGAACCGATTTTTGCATACGTTTATTTCGTGTACGTAAGACATTGTCTCTAAAAATACATCGTTTTCGCCTGCCTTACCTAACAATAATGGCCTTGTAATATATTGAAGGTTTTTTGCTGGACCATGTATTACGTTGTTATTGAAAATGTTTCTTTTATAAAAAAATGCATACTGAGTCGGCCTACTTTCTGGGAATCATGTGTTTGTTTCTGCGTCCTTTTCATAGCCTGTGTTACAATTTCCATAATATCGAGTGGCAGCACTGGTCTTCACGATAAGTTAATAACCACTACTTAAAAATGGTATATATTCTTGTAAAACTCTGTTAAAAATCGTGATTTCGTAGCACATTATCTTCATTATAAAGCAATCAATAATTAACAACTGAAATGGACAGGGACAGCAGACATTACAGAACTTCTCTGTACTGCGTGGATAAAATGCCAAATGGTGAACGGTATTCGCAAGAGCTCCTGCAACCAGCTTGAGCACGGTGAGGTGCTCCAGGGTGATAACACCATCAACAGCAGTGCCTTCATCCATGAGTAGGCACTAGGAGTCGACCGTATGGTGTGGCCGCCAGAACACAGTACCGATCATTGAGAACGTGTGGTTGACTGAGCTTGACCGATCAGTGTGGGAGAATCACCGGCACCCTTCATGCACCTGTCAATCGATTTCAGAGGCTGGAATGACTCCAACACTCCCCAAGACAGCGATGCCTCCTCAACTCCAAGGCTGCCAAGGGAAGCTTCACTCAATACTATGTGTTACAAAATTTACAAAAATCATTCTATTTAACTGCGTAGTTTTTCAAATCGATAATCCGGACAGCATTAGAGCTCCTGGTGGTGTCTCAGTCGCATATAGTACTTCCTCAACCGCTAACCGATCCCATTGTGTACTACGGTGTATTGCGATCATCTCCGCGGTGAATGCTGAATATGTATATTTCACTATGTGTAGTGCTGTGTTTGGTGAAACTGCTTGCTATTATATTCATCCCCCCTACCCTCCTCCCCCTCTCTGTCAAGTTACTGGGTATTAGGAGTCGATATAGTGTCTGTCTCCTTATATACTGTAGTTGTTGATGATTATCTTTCCTCAACCCCAAAGTTATTTATGCCTAAACGTGCTGATGAGTACTCAGCCTCCTCTATCCATCCATTCATCACGATTTTCCCATCCTTCCCTCTGCAGCATTGCATAAGTAGGCTGCTTTTTTCACTCCAGTTCCCTACGGGCATTGTAGCTGAGACTATATAGAAAATCTGGATGTGTTAAACCTACCTATAGGTGATGGAAAAAATTAATAAAGAAATACACCGAAATCGCAATCAAAGTAGCTTTATTTAAACACTTATAGGATATCAAAGGTCCATGCATAGTGATGGTAACCCGCTGCTGTTTTTTTTAATTGATGCCTGCAGTATAGTGCAGGGGGGGGGGAGTTTTTATTACCCTTTAATCTTTGCAGAGATGGTTAGAAAATGGACCTATATGCCGCTGGACAGTATCCTGCTAGGAGTGCTCTAATAATCCTTATTTGCAAAAGGCGGTAGTACTAAGCATACATTATTCCCAATCCTTATAACGGATTATTATACAGTTTCCTAATTTAGTTTTGACTCTGATTAGTACAAGTGCTGGTTTGGATTCGTGTATTACCTTACTACTATAGAGAAAAGGGTCTGTTCTCAGAAATTTGAGATTGGTTTTAGTTGTTTCAGTATTGCATGACCTAATAAATAAGGCGTCTGCCTAAACTAATCGAGAGCGAACCGAAACCGAGTCTAGGGGGACCTGTCTCCCTGACACGTAATCGTGACCTTGACCTAATTTTGCCGTGGCGTGCTCTGAATGGATGACCTGCTTTAATAGCGTCATTCCTTAGCAACAGTTCAAGGTCGTTGCATGTGGTAGAACCTACGGAACTCGTACTACATTACTATAATTAGATGCATCCACGTTCTTTAGCTGTCAATTCTTTCTGATAGAAATTACATTTTTATTTTCACATTGTATTATACTATTCATAATAGTATACCATGTAGCAATGCTTAGAAATGTGAGATTGATCATTGAAGCATCCTCACATCTCTATAATATCTAGGGTCTGTCTGTCGGGGACGAGGGCGCATCGCTGTACTTGTCGGACCTTGTTTTGGTTTTTCTGGAAGACTTCGGAAAATTTAAATTCTCACTGGAACTTGTAAGGGGGCACTGCTGAATTATCAACACCAGTACAGGATGTTAAATGAATATTTAAAAAAGTACATATTTTAAGCTCTGGGAAGCAGTAAAAAATGAATGTCAGACTGTTGTAACACTGAAATGGGGAGAAAAGGAAAACAGGATGGATTCTTTCGATTTTTCTCTATTCCTGCCTGTCCTACTCTTAAGGTGCACTCGACTGGCCCATATATGCATATAATCATGTAATATATATGTACAGTATGCATATAGAGAGGAGATAGTGCAGTTAATACTGTAGTGTGTTTCTGAACTTCTGGCGGAAATGACAAAAATGTCTGTCTGCTCCTTCCTTCTCCGATCCTCCCCTCCAACTCCCACTCTAAGATCGTCATTTATTTCGCTCTGTGTGCCAGGCGCACCACTCTCCACTCCACTCCCATATGTGCACCTGGTCTGGTCTAAACTGCTGCCGAGCTAGCACACACAACCCTCGTCTCATCTCTCCTCTCCTCATCTCACTGCCGAAGCGTCTCCTCGCCGCTCCCACACTTCTTCCAAGAAGAGATCCGGTTTGTGTTTGCATCGGCAGCTGGGTTTGGCTGAGTGTGTTTCCAACAGCACCATGTTTGGTAGCGCCAGCCACACCACCAGAATATCGCCCGATCGTGTGCAGATCGACTCGACCCTCTCTGTCGGTGTAAATTGTTTAACACACTCGGAGCAGCCCTCCTGCTGAGCAAACCATCCTTTCTCCCTCCCTCCTGAGCGGCAGAAGGATGAGCGTAGCTCGAGTTATGTTGGGAGAAGAGCTTGCCTTCTTCTTACTGGTGCTACGACACGACTGTGCTGCTCCAGGTATGCAGACACTTGCTTGGGTAAACTCGAAAGAAAATTATTTGTATATAACGCCGACTTTGATCATATGGTGTGTATCGGGCTAAACCCTATCTGTATATACTGTACATGTAAACACTCACCTCCACTATATTTAAGAGGAGACTGTTGTGTCACAACTAACGATAGTTTCGATCACCTACGTACTCCAACTACATCTATATTTAAAAATTTCTGACGAAAAACAATGAAGCCAAAGAAGAGCACACGGTGCCATGTATAGATACTAAACCAAATACTCTGTGGAAATTGAAAAGAATCACGACTTCAAATAAAGCGAGAAAATCACATTTTAAAATTGGCTCGAAATTCATTTTTTGGCAAAACATTTAAACAATGGCTGGAAATTAAAAAAATTCGCTACTTATGACGTACTACGCTCTGATTAGCTGACGTAAATATCGATTGATGACGTTCAGCATGATGGTTAGATGACCTACTTATGACGCGTCCTTAGCAACCAGGTCAAAGCCGTTGTTTGACTTTGAGTGCTGAACTGTCACTCAACTATTAAAAAACGAAAATAAAATATCTTGAAATGAAAGTCGGAAAGAGTACATAAGGGGGGAAAGTGACAAGAAGAATCACTGAAGGGAAAGTTGAGAGGATGACTGAGAGGAGCCAGGACTGAATGCTGACTTGAAGGATTACAGTATATAGAGAAAACATGAATAAGAATATAGGGAGAGTATGTGAGGACAATCGAATGAATTGGCTAGAAAAGTATAGGTGTTCTAGAGGTTTTGAAAAGTCTTACAATTAATACTAAACGCATCGGCTAGCTCGGAATGTAACCAAAGGAATACCACTTGCAATAAATGTTCAAATTGAATGCTGTCACCATTTCCATGGAAGCATTACAGATCGCATACCAGTAACAGGTATAAAATGACGTCAAGATTTGGAAGTATTAAAAAGTGTTTAAAAGACCCTATAAAGCGGAACCTGTAGCTCCCATAGCATTTTTGTTTGATGACGGGCACTGCGCTGTGTTAGGGTTTCGAAGTCGCGTGCGCGAGGTGTTGACGCATAGTTGCTGTTTCTTCGCTTCGCTGCTCTCTCATTCTCTTGGAAGTCTGTGACTGGGAGCCATTAGTTAATTTTTACTTTCTTTTGTATTTTGACGCGAATTGCAATCACTATATGTCAAGTTTATAATTTCCAAGTCAGCTCATATATAAATCATTAATTTGTAAATGTATGATTCTTCGTCATTGTTCTGTTCTGGAATTAAGCAAAATATTTTATGATTGAGTTATGTACAAATGTAGCAAATTTTGTTCCAATCAGCAATGTTTAAATTTGGAGATTTTGCCAACAAATCGCTTAATAATGGGAAATGCAATATGACTGTGGTCAGTGGTGATCCCACTGCGACGTAAAGGTTTCTATATATCCACGAAATACCAGTAAGATTGCATATCCACAAAAGGTTTCAAAGTGACGTATAGTTTTGATAGTCTTAAAAAGGCCTAAATGGACCCTTAAAACGAAACCCGTGGCACCCATACGAATAAGAATTAAAACTCACATAGTGCATGCTCTGTCCCGCCATTCAAAATGTGGGTATCCAAAAATTTCATTTATCTCCGTTTGATGGTCTAGGAGGAGATAGCGAACACAGACGAAGACAGACAAACAGACAAATAATTTTTGAAGCTCTCCGTGTTATCACGTTCCGAGGACTTTACGATAGCATATAATGTATTTGGAAAAACTTTGTTATTGGAAATAAAATAGTTAAGTTTATGTGCACATTACAAAATCTATGCGAGAGTCGCATCGTAGCCTATCCGGCTCATTATACCGGGCACAGTTAAAAGCCGAACTACGTAATCTAAGTCATTTCAGATTTGTTTAATTAACGCCTCAGCGGTTACACTGTCCGGTCCACTTATTTATATCGCATCTCCTCTTGTAGTACAGCAAGTTGTAGTAGTACTGTTGATGGTGTAGTGGTGCGAGCACCCCATTGAGGCGCTTCAATTCCCAATCAAGATATCTTCAGCATGTACACCGCTTATCGACTGACCCACCCACCCCCCTCCATCCATCCCCACTCTGAATGCAGGCACCACTGTCTACAGTTTGGGAACAGTTGGAAAAAAACATCTTTGGTTGACATTTTCCCCTCTTTCTCTCTCTGTGATGTTTGTGTGCACAAGATCCAAATAAGAGATACAGGGAGAGGAAGGTGGGGGACCCGGGACACCTTGGTGGTGGACAGATATTGGCGTTTGTTGCCATCTCGCGACTCTCCACCAGTCAGTCAAGTGAGCCTATCTTCGTTGTCATTCTCTCCCCCCCCCCCCGAGAAAATATTTTAGCCTTAAAGGGAGCTGGGGAGAGGAGGACGCTCGAGAAGCACAGCGTACTCCGCAGGTTGTAGATTTCGGTGAATCATAAATTCTCCAACATATTGGCGTTATATGAATATCAAAATAGTTAAATCGAAATACCTTTTCTCGTGCTAGTCATTTTATAAGTAAACAAACAATGACAGGTACGTCAATTGATACGTCCTTCCGTGGCCGTCCTTGCAGTCGGTCCATATGACCCTATGGTCAAGTAGATCTCATGATGTGTCTGGGTTCTATATCTTCCTGATGTTCTCTTTTCCCCTACTGTGTATCGTCTGTTGTCATTTCAGTCTGATTGATGACCTTGCATCTGAGCATGGTGTGTTCCCTGTCATCGTCTTCGCAGCCTTGTTAGTTCTGAAGATTGGGCAGTGGCTAGGTTCTTATCATGATGAACGAGAGTTTCCTCTTCTCTAGTTTTACATGTCGACATGCGAATTTTCGGTTCTCCAATGCTTTTCTTGGTGGCGATTTTTGAGGCGTTGATTGGGAGTTTGGTATTGGTTTGATCATTGCCTCCCTCTTCTGCTAGGCGGTCTGCAGCTTCGTCCACAGTCTGACGGTATCCATTGGAAGGTACGGATTTTATTCTTGACTCGCAAGTTGTAGAGAATATTCCAGATAGTGTTACCGCTCACGTGCACTTGTCCTGCGGGACCTCTACTAAGCTTATTTAATACTGACTTTGGAGTCGGTAAAGACGGTCGCTGTTTGCCATTCATATTTGCTGGCTTCTTGGAGACCTACTCTGATGGCTGTCATTTCTGCTTGGTAGCAGGAGCTGTATTGCCCTGATGGGATGTTTCTGTTATTTGGATCCCACCTCCTCCATACTTCACCTGATCCATCGGTCCATATCTGTATATCACTGGTGGACTCTCATTGATAGAATCTTCTGCTTTTTTATGTTTTTGTTTTCTGATTTCCCGGTGCGTCTACGTCCCCACTTTCTCATATCTAGCTTTCCTAAAACCTATCATAAAATCCTGAAAAATAACACCAATGAAGTTTTGGCAATCTTTTTTAGGAATCCGGCCCAACATCAAATTTCTCTGCACTGCTTTACATGCTGTACTACTATGAGTAGTGTAATATGTGAAAATAAAAATCGAAACTATATCAGAGTTGACAGTCTAAAAACGTAAACATTCATAAAAATGTACTAAGTATATGTCAAATAAAAATATTTCCGTGCCTCAATTATAAAGATTTTTATTACGGGTTGAAAGAAAGATGATCAAACGATACTGTAGACAATAATGAACTCTAGCCGGGTCGCGAACCCGGAATCTTTTACTTAGGAGGCAGTCGCTTTATCCATTAAAAGCAATTTTAAAGTCCTAAGAAATCAACTTTGAACAACAGAGCGCTGCGGACGTACACATAAACAGACAGCTCCTTTTAGAGAAATCCAAGAATGCATCTAAAAACCCGAGATTCGCTTTTGAAATCAGATTTTAATTTTGCGCAACTAGCTGGTTGTAGATGTGGCAGTGACACACGAAATACGTCGACTGCATTTTGCGTTCTGTTGGTATGTATATGTATGAGGTAGTTATATAGGGATTTCGTTTAAATTATCCCCCGAATAGCGCTTTGCAAGATGACTTTGGTCGCGTTACCCGGCGTCGTTTTATGCAATTAGAAACTGTCTAGTGATGACGCGATGCAAATTAAAAGATTCGCATTCTACCATTTAAAATTAATGCTTTTATTTGGAGAGAAATTTGAGCGTCGGTTGCTAGGGAAGAGGAGTAACCGAAAAATTGTGCAAGATGTTTGGTTTTCTTATGGTTTAATTTAAAATAAATAAAATTAGCACGATTTGTAGCGTTGAAAAATCGATATTTAAATCAATATTTAAAATAGTTCTACTTTGCATTTCAGAAACTCAATTTTGTGTCGTTTGCTGTCATTGAAAATAATCTATTTTCATCTATTAGCATCTACGTATATATTATACAGGTTATTGATTAAAATTAGGGGAAATATGTTTACAATTTAACTGCTTGTTATTCCTGTTTAGTTATGTATATTTATGCAAATTATTGAAAGATTCTGGGACTGTTGTGGGCATTTCTAAAAATAGACAAACTCTATAGAAAGGTTATTAAGATTTTCCCCGCTATATATAAGAGCTGTGGAATATAACCAGGACTACGGAAAATCCACACCTCTAGCAAAACAACAAAATATAAGAACGATTGCCCTCATAACATTTGATGGATGTCTCCAGTTAACTTTAATTCCGGAATTTTATTTCGCAGTACTGGAATTTTATTTCGCAGTACAATCCTTCAAACTCTATTAATCAACATAATTCTGAAAAGTCATCTTGGATTTCCATTTTGTTTGGAAAATAAGTCTACTATGGTATGTTGAGGTGTTAAACTTATAAGTCACAACTTTTAAATTAAGCACTTATATAGTATCACAGGGTTATCATCATCATCATCATTGAAGGATGACCATGAGTAAGACACTTCTCTTCATTTTCTTCGATATTGTGTCATGTTCTTGATCTGTTGGTATGTGTGTCCTTTGTTCCATTCAATGATTTTATCCTTCTATTGTATTCTTTGGCGCACTCATGTATCTTTTATCTTCTATAGAGCCTGCATTACCATCAGCGCCAACTCACTAGCACTTCCTCGGGCTAGATCTAAAAAATATTATAGTTTCAGCTTTGTGACCTTTCTCATTAAATGCCTCCTGATCTGCATCTCTTCCGCAGGGAGGAATCATTCGTTCGGTATTCTCTCCAGGACACTCCAAGAAGTCGTCTCCAGCACCACATTTCAAACGCCTCAATTCTGTAGTGTTCCGATTTCTTATCTTTCCAGATGGTGACTAACTGTGTCACTTTCTGTTTCGCCATCGCTGTCCTGCACATCATGTCAGGAGTGCAATCACTCGTCGCCGTTTGGTAGGACCCAATAAACTTGAAAATATCTACTTGTTCAACAGACTGTCAACGTATCATTTAAATTGCATTCTTTTATTTATGATCTAACTTTTTCAAAAAATGAGTCCTTTGTAATTTTGTTTAAGCTAAAGATTGTCTCGTCGTATATAGTGCAATAACCGTCAGTGCGGTCTAGTGCCCGCTTAGGTAGTGTAGTGTCTCTCTAAGAGGTCTCCATGTAATCTAGTTCCATTTCGATGAGATGCAGTGCTCCTCTATGCTGTGTCCTTGGTGCTTGCTGGTCAGCATCGCCGCCAGCTTTAATTTCCAATGTCGACGGTATAGCAGCGCTGCCCTGGATGTCACAACCTACCCCTCCAGGCATCTCGAGCTCTGCTCTTCCACGCAACCTCGTGGACTTTGAGATCAGTTTTGTTTATCTTTCCTTATAGAACACTTCTCATAAAAATACGTTTTTTGTGCTTCTTGTTGCATGAGATATATATTTCAGATTTCTCTTGGATGTGTTTGTAAACTACAGTATATGTGTAGTTTACATATTCTTTGATAGAACCAGCACATCTCAACTGATTGTAATTTGTTTTCATCTCAATTCTTTGGAGTCCAGTTTCACAAACATATAGGTTACGACTGGCCATATCAGACTTTTCAGAAGATGGTTTTGTAAGATATTGCCACACCTCTCTATCTTTCCAGATTTTAATATTCAGTTCAATCATCTTTGGCTTTACCATACCGATTCTGCTCCTGACATCTTTGTTTCAGGAACTATATATCCCTTGTTTTAATTGTGTAATCTACCTCCAAGCGGTTCCTCACCCTCTGCGTGGTGTATGTCTCTTTGAATGTTATAATGTACCTAAAAACGAAGTATATACCTAGTATCCACTCTATAAAAGGTTCAGTGACCCTCTAAACAGCGCAGTGTATCAGTGTATATGGGGTGCAAACCCCACCAAGTGGTATAATGTCCTGTCTATAAGCTGCGCAGTGTCCCGATTTTAGTAATACTGGGTACACAGAGTGTCATGGCATGATGAAAACAGAGCAGCGGTACCACACATGTAAAGTACAGGCGAGAAATCACCGCATAGTAATGCACAAGAGACTGTTGTGCAGTGTGTGCTGGGTAAGTCACCGCAGAGGAGCCACATACACACACACACCAGACGTACATATGCTTCCTGTATGTCTGACCACTTACCTTTAACACCCTTTCTGTGTATAAACAGGGCTGTGTGTAAACAAGGAGAACATGAAGACATCTCTCCGCGCGTGTTGAGCCACGTATAGTGACACGAGACTTTACATTTTCGTGATTGCTTATGCCATATTGCATGTGTAAATTTGATGTCATGGGCTTGAGTTGCTGTGGTATACCTGTTTACTATACCTGTATAATGCTCAAGGCGGCCCACAGTTGACGTTTTCTATTTGCGCTTATACGCACATATAATAAGTGGATTTGGAACCTTTTGATGGGAGTAGATGTACACCTTGGGCGTACCTTTCATCCATACTTATACCTCGAGAAGTATAGATGGCAGTAGTCCTATGTCGTCAGGATGCCCCTATACGTGTGTGGGTTAACATATCCCCTTGTAAACATCATAATGTCGTTGGAAAAGTTGGGTCATCAGCAGTGCGGCTATCGGTGGCAGTTGTTCCCGTTCAGAGACCTATCTGACTGCATTGAACTAGCATTTGAAGTATATAGCGCACCTTCAGGAGTTTTGGTAAACAGTTTTGCGAAATACTGTCGAAAGCTTTTCGAAAGTCGACAAATTTTACTGTCAGGTCAGATTGGGGATAACTGCTCTGCTGTGCAAAACCAAAAGCAAGTAGTTGGTAAACGGTGATCGAGGTCGCAATCCATTTGCTCCGCTCTCAAGAGTAATTTCTGCTTTAGTATATTCTTACACAAAGTTTCCGCGCATGACATCAACGAAATTCCACGTTGTTCTGCCACATTCGTAGTGCCACGTTTCTTATATGACTAGCAGTCACGCAGACTGAAGAAGCCACTTTTCAGGTGGAGATCCCTCATAGAGGAATGTTTCTGCATAATATTAGGGATTTGACTCGCAACTGACAGGATTCTACTCAAAACCTAGATGGGACTACTATCAGAATCAGCTTTGCTGTTTGAAACTTTTAGCATTTTTCCGCGGTGCTCGGACACAACCGATAATGGAGTACTGTTAGGTAGTGTGAAATCATAGTTAGGAGGCAAGATCGAATTTACAATCTCGGAGAAAAAAACCTTTCGCTTTTCCATTCCTTCTTCTTCTTCTTGCTGCCAGGCGTTATGCCTGCAAGGCCCTCAGGCGAAGCTTGCGGGCCTCGATCCTTTCTAGGAAGATCCCTGCGGCAAATGAATGGGTGCACTATATTGCCTCGAGCCAGTTAGTCTATTATTTCTTGCGTTATGCGTTATTATTTTCAAATCTTCCCCTTCTCTGCGTTATTTTTCGCATTTGATGCAATGCTTGTATGACCTTAAACTGTCGAAAGGCAGCAAAAGCAACCCGATCATCCACCAATATACATACGAGCAGGCTATGAAAGCCGAACTACAGTATATGCCTGGCACAGCGCAATTGCCTCAACACTGCCAGTCTAATGTAATCAATGTTTCCTTATTTCGAAATTTAGCAAAGCACTTTTCATGTGACCGACATAACCAGATACATTATGCGCAAACGACGCTGGTATTTTATCTTATATTTCCAGGCGCAGGTGCCTATATTAGGGTACAGTCATGAAATGAAGGGAGAAAAATGGCTTAAGTTACCTTCTGGTCACTGAAGATTGTCGGCTTCACACGGTAGCTAACGCAAACCAAATTGCATTCTTCTCAGAAATTCCAGAACTACTGTATACAGTAAAGCCGGCAGACGACATTTATGAGGGGTGCTCCCTCGCAAACGAAAACGGAATATACGATTTCAGATTATTTTGAATTATTTAGTAATTCTACAGCACTATCTATAGTTTCATGGATTTTTATTGATTTTCAACATGTAAATGATACCTTAGCCGATTTTTCACTCTCTGTCCATTGGCAGATGCATGAATTCGTTCAATTTGATTGCGGTTATTTTTAGAAAATATTGATTAGTCTATTGATTTTAGGAAATCCCGCTATAATTTATACTACGGAGCTGAAACTGACGACGGAACTAAATTAGTTCAATCATTACTGACATTCCCTCATAATTATTCTCAACATTCTATAACACGGGAAAAGTAAAGGCATTGGGATCAGCAGAGCACTGCAAAAGCTATATGTCTATAACTGTTTGCTTATATGGCTACGTGCAAATTCCTTCACAGGATAAAGTATATCGAGTTACACATATAATATCTGATTAGTGTTGGTTCATTACGTTCGGTTTAGACATTTAATTTTAGACAAAAATGATAAAAAATAATTTGTTTATTTATTAAAATTGTGTTTTTTTAGATAGATAAATAGGTGAATTATCACAATAGTGGTTCATCCTGATGTTTGTATTATATAGAAGCCATAGAGATGCACATTCAGGATAACCTACTGTATAGGAAAAGGAAAAGAAATACCAGGCCAATGTAGAAAATTAGATATTTATAAATATAGCGACTGGTTTCGCTTATACATTTTAAGCATTTTCAAAAGTGGAGAGTATAACAGAATAAATGAACAGTGAGTTGAGCAAACAAATCAGTGCTTTAACTAGTACTGTACTTTTACTTTAAATAATGTTTCTGAAAGATTTGTCCTCTCTCGTGTGCATGGGTTTTTATCAATCTAAAAAAATAAGATTTCTCCCGTCATAGCTCTCCTAGTCCTACTATCCATCCGGCTTCTTATTTTTTATTGGCTGTCCCTCTTTGAATCTGGCCAAACGTCTCAAACACGATGGATTGAGGATCTGCTTCAGGTTGGTGAAGGTTGACTCCTATTTCAACAACAAGGATGCTATACACCCCGTGGACTCCTGGCTGTCGTGTACCAAGTTACGTACTTACAGTACGCGATCGCTCGTGGCACCGTCCTATATTGGACGAACAAAACGACATTTAGCCACTGGCGTGAACGAACCTCGAAAGGGCCTTGGAGCAATCCATGAGCATCTCCTCAAGTGTAACTGTGCCGGTAACTTCGATCAATTCCGTACACTGTGTACTAGTCGAAACAATTTCGATCTGGCAGCAATTCAGGAGACGATTTACATTAAGGACTGCTCCCCTGTTCGGAACACTTCTCTGACAAATAATTTTGCTTCTTTTACATTCTGCCTGTTTTTAAGTAATTGTCAGTCTGTATGTAACCTAGCGTTTGTTTATTTTGTTAGTCTCCTATTTTGAAATTGCTTGAAAATGATTATAATATATAAACGAAACCGATAGCTGTTATATTTGTCTAATGTTCTACTGTACATTAACCTGATTTTCCTTTTCTTTTTTCATATTCGTTAGAGATAAAATGTATTTCGGATGCAGTCGTAGTTGCTTTCATCATCAAAAATATAAAAACGGGCTAGTTCATGCAGTAAGGAAACGATAGATACGAACCTCCTTTCAGACATCGTCTGTGAATTCACATCTCCGATCTGCTATACCGCAGTATCGCCACGTCGGATGTACAGCTCACATCGCGAGTCTTGCGACAACCTTTGAAGAAGCGTGATATAGAGGGGAAGCTATAAATATGATTAGGAACCGCAGAGTTGTAGCTTCACAGCAGTATACATGAACCGAAATTACCTATACATCAAGATTTACGCAGCTACATGTGCGGTAAAAATCGCAGAGGCGAAAACATCAAAGTGAAAACGCCCCGAACTATAAGTGATATTCGATTGTATTGCTGCATAATTCCCATGTAGTTTTAGGCGCTTGAATTTCTTCCGTTGGCCACCTGTGGTTGATTTTGAAATCTGAATTCTATACGTATACTATACGCGAATGTTGCACTGCTATATCAATCAAAAATTTGTTGCGTAATATGATTTTCGATTCATCAATGGATTAAAATATTTCATTTGTTAACGTCATTGATAGCCGCATTCATTTTTGCCTAGTGCGGGGGGTATGAATTGAAGCATTCATGTTTGCCTATAGTGCGGGGGATATGAATTGAAGCATTCATTTTGCGAATCGGAATTTTGTAGTAGAGTATAGGCGATATCTGTCTCTGTACTGCTACATCAATATACTGCAGAACGAGGCAGCTATAGCATTTTTTAGGTTGTGTTTGTTATATTGATCGATCGTTGCAAATAGCACTTTGTTACATGATTCATGCTTTCCAACTATATGTTCGATTTCCCAGTTGTTCTATAGCCCGTACTGCCGAATCTAGATAGATATACAGGGTATCTCAAAGGTTGCGCATCATACGAAATACAGTCAGATAGTGCAAGATATACTGTAATAATGATACATACAATCACGAGATAATGATGATGTCGTGTTTGGTGATTAGCGTTCATGGTTGGTAAAAGCACTTCGACGCAACTTACACAAATAGCAATTTGGCTAAACTATTTCTATATATTTCCATTTTAAAGAAGATTTGAATGTCATTGGAATTAATGCTCTGTTGAAAAAATAAGTTAACAAAATAATCAATAAATCAATAATGGGGAATACAATATGATTGGTCAATGGTGACTTCACTGCTGCGTTAGGTGTTTTTTAACCCTACAAATTTCATGGCGATCGCATATCAAGAACAGGTATAAAATGGTAGTTTTGAAAGGCTTTACACAAGACCCTTAAACGGAATCTGTGGCACCCACGTTGTGCCCAGTAATTAAAATCAGGGTTGGTATAGATTAATGGTATTGGAAAATAGAGCAAACACATAGAGAGACAACCAACTGTTGCAAGTGATCTCCATTATTTCACATTTCGAGGTGTGTTACTGATCTTTCGAGTGTTGTCCTATTATGCTGGACTTTCGAAACGCCTCGTCTGTACATTGTCTATCATATTTAGGAAATTCACCCTATAGCTCCAGTTCAGCTTGATCCTGACAGCTACGTTCTATTTGCCCTCTGCTCTGTCAGTCAACAAATTGAGCAGCGAAAAAATTTGTTGAGCATTGGGGCGACCATAGCCAGCTTGTTTTCCGTTCAAATCAAATGTGACACTTATCGAAGCGCAGCAGCTGACTGACTCTCCTGCCTACAGCTAAACCGTCTTCCCTTCTGGTGGACACTCCACGTCACCACTACCGCCTCCTCTCTCCCCAATCCTCCAGCCCCACATACGTGATGGGTCTGCTCAGCATCGTGAGGCAGGAAGGTCGAGGATTCTGTTTGCTCGAACACCGCTCTCTCCACAGCGCCCCTCCCCTCCCCTGCCGTCGTCAGTACCGGACCCTAATGCTGGACTTCCGTTGGGGATTTTTCCCCAGTTTGACTTTTCAACACTGCTCAACTCTCCACCTGTACCCCCCCCCCACGCCCCGAATCCCCGCCTTGCATGCTCGCTTGCTTTTGCACCCCCCCCCCCCCTCAACCGCGCTAACCCTCACGGGAGAGGCACTTTCCCTAAAAAGCACTTTAGTCCGTCATTAAATTCTATGACGAAAACCTTTTAGAACGGAGTAAAAAGTATATGATGAATGTAGGGCTACTGTGGAGAATATGTCTAACTGCAAACGATGAAAACCGGAGTTAATAATAGATTGTTTAAAAATTAAAAATTACAATTACAATTATATAAAGTGGTGTTTGAGTGCTGGACTGTGCTGTTTCGGCCTTGTTGTGACCCGAACAGCAGTCAGTCTGACCACAAGTAGCTCAAGGATCGCAAGGTACACGGTACTATTTGGATCTCAGTAGTGTTTTTGAGTCGGTATTGCTCTAAACGGTCTAATAACTTGTAGCGCAAGCCAACATAGACTGTTCTGTTTGCAGTTATGAACCGCAGGAATAGACATTGCAATGCTGAAATAGCGCTGTTCAGGGGCCTCCTCACTACTATCTGATTGCATTGCCTATATCAGTAGTGTTTGTCTTCGCTGTGTCTTTCCATACTTACTAGATAAACAGAGCATTCCCTCGATATTCATTCCGTTGTCCGTGTCCTATTTCAAATCAGTCTAATCATTAGAAAATACATGGTATGTCCGTAAATTCACGTAAGTGAGAATAAATTCTCGTATCTTCTCTGTCTCTTCGGTCCCCTCGGGAACAAGAATAGGATCAAGGCTTCTTCCTGTCGTGAACCCGCAGATGGCTGTGCAAACCGAGTTATTGGGAGCGCTGGTTCCGCGGACAGCGATGGCATTGGGTGGTGCGTGTATAGTCTCTTGCTGATTGTTGTTTCGAACTTCTTGCATGCTTTTCTGCGGACGTAATTCTCCATCAGTGAGATCTAAATGGCGGTTAGCTCCTCCAAGATTTTCGGGTCAAGTTAACATTAGCAGAACTGGCGGTTACTTTTGAGGTAGACTTTGTAGTGCTGGATAGGACGATGGGCAGTTGCCCGTAGAAGAGCTGCTTGGAGAGCCATGGGAGCTGGCGAAGCTGGCGACAAATGAGGTTTGCTTCTAGGCTGAGCATGCTATAGCTCGTTCCAGGACTTCCGCATTAGTCTTTCTCTCTGGTCAGGATCTGCATGGCTTTTCACTCTTTCTCACTTGCGTTACTTCACGGACACACTGTCCTGTATGTCTATGTACTGTTGGACCGGATTGATAAGTCAAGATGCCGACAATAATTCGAATTGATTTGGGTTTGGAACCTAGATGGATGACTTGGAGGATTGGAGTTGAGAAGACCGGAATTGTTAGAAACAAGAAATCAATCATATGGGTGTACCGACAGGCGACAGCCACTCCATCTAAGAAATCATATACATGTTCTCTCCATTCTTGCCTGTGCTATCAACTGGGAACTGACTATATAAGCAGTTGTCTGTAGAGGGCGACGGACTTGTCCTCCTATATGGGCAAGGCAAAGAATGGCGAAAATTTTGAGTTGGCGAGGAAGTGGGCGCGCTGGCGAAGATATAGGCTTCTCTGGAGTTTGACGAAGTGTTAAACTAGCAAAGAGGAGAACGACGACAACTACACTGACATCTCTTGTCCAAATGAACAAACTCCCGCTGAGGAGGGGTGGGGTGAGGGGAGAGAGATAGAGAAGTTGTGTTGGGGGTGGGGTGGGGTGGTGATGATCAGTTGAGACATCCTACTCGTCGTGTTAAGCCGGTTGTTATTTCTTGATGGATTTACTGCTGCAGCAGAGGCGCGCACGCAGTTATGTGACGAAGTAACTTCCCGGTAGGTAGCTTTCTTGAGTCTCTGGGGACTTTACTCGAGCGCCGTTGCGTTGCCGAATTTCTTTCGTTACTAACCCCCCCCCCCCCTCTCTTCCTAGTCTAGTCTATCTCTCGCCTCTCCTCCTTTCCTCTCTGTGGCTATGCACCATAGCACATCTTTTTTGGTGGTTTCGTTCCGTGTCCAACTCGTTCGTTTGCTACTTTCTAACCATCCTGGGAAACATCTCCCTCTGCCCCGTTCGTCTTCCTACCTTCTCCTCTCTCTCTCTTTGAAAAAAAATGTGCATGCCAAGTGGCATGAATTGGAGCGCGGCTGAATTAGCACCTTGTATCTTTCCACCATCACCACCCCTCGCCGGTTTTCCCATCGGTCGGGTCAGGTGGAGGTGAACGGGTCTCCTCAGTCCGTGTGATGATACTTGGTCGCAGTGCGAATTGAGGGTCAGAAATAAATAAATATGATCTCGGTGCGCTAAACAACCGGACATGAAGGGTCCATGCACTAATGATAATAATTATCACACGAGAGACTTTCAAGCACGTTGTATATTGCGTCCCAACTGTAAAAGAAGACATTTTTTGTTGTTTTCTTACATCTGTTCATAGGTATTTCAAGAAATTATTTTAATATTCGTTTGACGATCCGAATTGGCGAACGTTTTTACAGAAACTACGAACAACATTTCGATAAATTGTGCATGTTAAATTGACCAGTATTACTATTTCCTAAATATAATTAAAGCCAGACTTATGTAATAGTCTGTCGCAGTGCCATAATATAAAGTGAATGGTTTTTAGATGTGTCCTCGCACACCTCTGTCTGTCTGTCGGGCAGACTGGCATTAAATTATCCTCGCATCTCTCTATAATAGAGTACTCCTGCCTGCCGGTCTGTTGAGTAGAAGAGAAGAAGGGGACGAGGACGCATCATGCCCCCATGCAGTCGCCTTCTCGTGGCGGACGTGTCCTGCTCCGGCAAGCAAAGTGCTGCCTTCCCTGGTACCTTCTATGATTTCCTTCTCTCAGAATTTTTTCTCTCGCCCTATCTTTCTCTCTTTGACACATCTTAATCTCTCTCTGTCTCTCTGACGAGACCCGCGGAAGAACAACTTTTTAGAGGATTGGTCTCGCAGTGGAAGGGGAGTGCAGGAGGTGTGGAGAGCGGGAAGAAGACATGGTCCATGTGTGTCAATGCGACGCTGGGAGGAGGAAGAGGGAGGAGCTGGATGTGATGGAGATTGAAGACGTGTGGGTGAAGCCAGTGGGGGCGAAGGTGTACTGGGAGTGGTGGAAGAGAGTGAGACTCAATGAAGAGGATGCCCAAGGATGACGACAACGACAACAACAACAGTAGGACGCATCATTGGACTTAACGGTCCTTGTTGAATAATTGTATAAGCCATCTTTAAAGTATCACTGAAACCATAATGGGTTTAAACAAATCCAGTGAAAGGCTAGGGGTTATGCGTATTTCTTAAAAAAATAATTAAATTTCAACAATGAAAACAATACTAAAAAGGACATAATATCATGCCTGCATCTGCGGCATAGGATTGAACAGCGCTGTTTCGACCTCGTTAGGCCTCATCGGCAATCATCCATACCTGACGCCATTGTTTTTCTGATCAGCTTTGCAGTTAAATAAACGATTCCGGATTGCTGATGTACTACTGTCTGGTAAATATTTAAGTAGTATTTTCTTGCTAAGAATGCTGCAAAAGTGGGAAAATTGACCACTAAATGTTTTTGTTTCAGACTTGTTCCTAATTGTAAGTTCTTGTCTAGTCCACATTATTTTCTCTAATAATGCTACAAATATATTGATAACTTCTGCTAGAAATAATTAGCTTTTTATCAAGCAAAGTGCTTTGGTTATAGGAGGAAATTCGAACTTTTGAAACACTTATAATATCTCTATATCTTCTGCGTATTCTCTGGTTCAGGCTAATTAGTTAATTCGTTTAACAATGATGTCCTTCAATTTCCAGTTCAAGAAGCACCAGGCGATCTTGTCTCCTCTCAATATAATACAGCCAACTAATAAACTATAACTCCAACAATTAAAGCCAGATTGTCAGCGCACTGCTGCTTACTATATACGAGTACGTGAGTGACATGCCATCAGGAGGCTTTCCAAAACCACAAACGCGTTCTTGCACTTCCCCAATGGTGCGGGATACCACACCACCATATACTGTACATTCCGGCGTTGCTAGCTGGCTGGGTGCTTCGATATGTCGAGAGAAGAAGTTACAGCTTTATTAATTAATTAATATCTTCTTGAGAATTGTCAATCAGACTCATATACGAGTGTGTTTTTAGTTGGCATGATACTATTTTTGTGGGAAGAGAAAACTATACACATATAGAAGACAGACGACACATCTGCCTGCGCTGTGGCAAATTTAAGCGCTGATTAGTTCAACAACAAAAGAAACTATATAATTTTCTCTCTCCTATATTTACGGTTGTGATATTTCGTACCTACACTTATATATAACTCATAGTCAAATTTGTTCGAAGAAATGCAGAACAAAATTGCAAAACAATTAAATATGAAGAGAAAATATACTATTTGTGTAAAGATGGGCAAGTCTCTATAATATACGCTGAAAACGGAACCTGAGGCTCCCATAGCGTTTGTTCTGTGCTCTGTGCGAGAGTTTCGCAGTCGCGGTCGCGAGATGTTGACGCGCAGTTGCTATAGTAAGGCGAGCAGTGTGTTGTGTTGTTTCGTCGTTTTGACTCACTCTCATTCTTTTGGCAGCCCCTGACTTGGAGGCATGAGTTGATTTTATTTTGTTTGGCATTTTGTCGCGAATTACAATTTCTATTTGAACTTTATAACAATGATTGATTTCTACAGTCTGTTTTGTGATTAAGTTATTTGCAAATTTTGTTCGAATCAGTAATGGAAAATTTGGAGATTTTGCGTATAATGTGTTACTTACAAATCGATCAATAAATCAATAATGGGAAATACAATATGACTGTGGTCATTGGTAATTTCACTGCGACTCACGTAAGGTATTCCTTATCTCCACGAAATTTCATTAAGATCGCATATCAAGAACAGAGATATAAAAGTGACGTATAGTTACAGTAGTCTCAAATGGACCTAAAACGGAATCTGTGGCACCCATACGGTGAAAAATTAAAATTCACATAGTGCATGCCCTGCCCCGCCGTTCTATAAGCATTCGCACAACTTCTACATTCTCTGGAGTGCGTGACAATCTTTGACCTATTTTTTTCTCTAATTTAAAGTTAGCCGAAGTTTGGGGGGGGTGCACTGCAGGCCCCTGACTCCTTGTCTAATGTTTTGCTGTACTAGGTTATTCGGGTGGATTGTCGGCTAGGCTTTCCATTATATGGATTTAATAGAGTTATGTATGGCAGTTTCTTTTTCTGTGTAAGGAGCTTCGATCAGACAAGGGGGAGAAGAAACTGGGTGGAATAGCATCACAATCAGAAAGTGTTGTTACTTACTGAACAGTAGTTAGTGAGTGAGTGTGATTCCCACCCCGTGGATGCTCACGGTATTCTAAAAGCAGCACTCTCATCTTCGCATCCAAAATCCCCTTTCTTCACTGTATCTAATGTCGGCCTGGTAAGTCAAGTCGCAGTCACACTATTTACCGGGCGCGGAGAAGGTAATTGAATTGATTTAAAGATCAGTTTACAGCTTACGATCGGATTACAACGCATGCGTCGTCTCTAGAGGGGCGGGTTCCACTCTGATGTACAGTATGTACTGTATATGGGTGTATAGAGACATAATGATCCAAGGTCCCCATGGAACGTTTTCGTATGCTTTGGGCACTTAGTTAACAAGGAAAGATGGATACGTTCGGCCTCGGGCTTTATCAAAATCCTGGATATACGGCTATGGTCTTTTCAACACTGCTCCATGCAGTACAGTTACAATGTGACTGGAATATATCCCAAGTTGAAACAAGATTGTGGACACTTGCACGCTACTAAAAAACTAAAGTGCGTCAGAAGAAAATGGCAGAGAAACTGCATATTATATACCTCGTTTGTTATCACTATAGGGTTCCCATGCGAATCGATAATTAATTGATGAAAACATGAGGTGGTATTACCGCTTTGAAATTGGTGACCGGAAAAGGGAAGTTTAAGTATTCTCATGAGATGCTTTCCGCTCTTTGTCTATATACAAATGGATTTCCAATGCAATGAGACATTCTCAAACCACAGTTTTTGAGGTGCTCACGTGGAAGTTTATTCCTTTTCGAAAGACTCATATATCACTATAGCAATTAGCTTTCTGAAAGAAGTGCCTCTCGACGCATAGAACTGTTGTAATATCGGAGTGAACTATAAGACCATTTTAATTAATTTCCAACTTTAAAGTTCGGTCTCAGAATTCTCAACCTAACTGTATACCGGAACATTTACCGTACGATCACTATAATTTTAGGCGGAATTGTTTTCGGTTTCGTTTACTAAATATTGTCTTTCACCTCTCATTACTCCGTACGTTTGTTGTGTACGTACACGAAAATCGAACTTTCCGTTTAAAATGAAAACGCCCTAAAATTCGATATTATGTATAGCTTCTCGGTTTTCCGGGATCTCGTGTGATTTGATTATGCACTGATGATTACTGATGTCAAAGTTTCGCTTTCTTGCTACACGTAGCTTTGCGAGTCCGGAAAGGTAATATATACAGTATATAGTCTGAACCCGTCGTGACCCAAATGGCCTCTATATATTGGGAGGTTTCACCTATAGATATCAGACAAGGCAGCTATACAGAACCAGTTGAACAGTCTTGTCGATATTTGATCATCACAGCATATGCTGATCCTCGAGGCACAGATGGCTGCCTAACCATGACTCTCAAAGGTGTAGGTCAGACTGCTGGATTTAGCGACGATTATAAAACTGGGAATTTGGACAGCACGGTATCGGCTTTCCTTAAATATAGTTCCTGAATGCGGAAGAGAATAGGCTTTCTATAAAAAAATACAGAGTTTTGTTTCTATGTATCGATCTGTGTTAACTAACCTCTTTTCGATGACTCACGCACATTCTCGAATTGAGTAATGGGGTAACTCTAATGTATGGCAGGCATGAAAGGACCCAATTTTAACAAGGAAAACGGCATTAACGCAAACAAATATTTGAGTTTAGATTAGGGTTGTGAAGATTTGCTACAAGCAGGCATTCGTATATGACAAAAACTCAATATTTGAAGAGCACATTTTTAAAATCACACCAAAACAAAGTGAATTTCACCATCTTTTCCACAATTGAATAATATAATTTGTTCTGTTTGTTGGAGTGGCACTCTCTGTTGCAGATATTAACGGTTTTTGGTGAGAGATTTGATGGTTTTTGAATGTTGGCGTGTCCCGATCTGCATGCCTATATTTGTCAGCTGAGAGATTCTCCCAGAATCTGACGACGAGGACGTTTTTTAGGTCCTCTCTTTTGCAGTCAATCATCATCTATATGTGATATCACAACTTTATATTGTTGGTTCGTAGTTCCCCTTTCCAAATGCTCGCTCACTGGGTAAACAGTGACGCGCATGCGTGTATCCCGGTATCTCTGTTTCATCATCAGGGTGCCAAGATTCACTTTCAGCCTGAACGGCGAGGTGTGAAAGTCAGAGAGCTTCAGCAAAGATTATGGCGAGAGAAGGCCGTTTGAGATTGGGCGACCATGTACGTACATAGGAGTGAGGAGGTCTGATTACGTGAAGAATAGGACTCGGAGGCTGACGAAACCGAGAGGAAAGATAGAGTGGAGGAGCATGTATGAATGCGATGTGAAGACAGAATGACATGCGGAAGAGGATTACTCTCACCGACGAGCATATAACATGGTGGGCAAAGCTAGAAGAGGAAAAAGAAGTTGTATGTCATTTTTCATATGAAAGATAATTGATGTGGTTTGACAAAATAGTCATTTGAATGTTTACTTTCTTGTGAATCTACGCAGTTGTTCATTCTAGTCTGAACATTGTCCGACAACTAGTTGATTCCCATCAGTTAAGCGCATATATAGATAAATGTATACAGCAGATATCATCATTCAGTCCGGTGGGGCCATAGAAATCGGATTTGTTTTTAAAATAGCTATTCCGCGGCGCGTAATCCGATTTCTATGGGTGTGCTAGATGCGCTGAGGTGGCCTTCACGGTCTCACGCCAGTTCTTACGGTCATCAGCTGTTCTTGATGCTGCCGCCAATGGTACACTTCTTGATGTTGTCGATCCACGAACTTGCGTGGATGATTTCCATGTCGAAGCCTCCTCGACGTATCACGTGTCCGAAGAATATCATTTTTCTCTTTGCCATCTGCTTCCGCAACTCGAGCTCAGCTTCACTGGTGTCAAGCATCGAGCAGCACCGTTTGGTTCTTCTTTCCCTCAAAGACACTTGGAAAACGCTCTACGTGGTATACGACCATATTTCGAAAGCTTCTCGTCATCTTTAGTCATATATCACAAGACTCACACCCATAGGAACCTATATTGAAAAAAGCTTGTGCTAAGAATGGAAATGATCGTCATTCTTTGTATTGCAATTCGTGCCATGCACAGTCTCCTTCGTGTCTCCTTTGATCTACTTTCTTTAGGTGTGATGTGTGAGTCCAAATAAACAACTCTTTCACCTCGTCTAACCGTTCACCATGGGATTTCAAAAGCAGACCTATCTAAGTAATCTATTTGAATGAATTACCATGATTTCGTATGGCTTACTCCACACGAGTCATCAAATCTATCAGGTCTTCCTATTAATTGTGGCAATGATGGGTGTGTCATCAATGAAGCGATTTTACCTTTACGATCCCCCGGTCAACGTTCAGTCCCAGATTACAGTCCTAAAGGGCATCTCTCATAATGCTCTCTGCATATATAGATATTATGGAGATATTTGTAGAAATAACAATGTACTCGCAATTTGTCGTTTGATTTGCTGCGGTTTCTAACGATTATTTGCTGACCTTTGTATATACTATATACGCATCGAGAGGGGTGAACCGATTTGGCATGATGACTATATGTAATGGTTGTCTTTCTCACATATACAGTATACTGTGTCTGACTGGTAATGTCAGTGAAACTTGGTCGGATCTTCCTGATCAGAATCCTGCGTATATATACAGTTCGCCGATAATGTAGTGTCCAAAATTAGGCGCAAATTCGTGTCTGACCAGAAACCGCAAACGATTTGGGGGGAGGCGCGAAAATTCATTAAATATATATATATAGTTTAAGTCAAATAATTATTTGCATACCCATATAACTCGAAAAGATCCCCTTTCAGGATTGGAACACAAGAAAAGAAGAAGTCGACTGATCTATAGACGAGAATAGAGAATGCAACTGTTTTCGTTTTTTTAAAAGGGGGGAGAATGTGGTAACCATACTGGCCATTAGGTATATATTAATTATTAGCTTCTGTTTGGTCGTACGCTTTACTGAGCTATCGATTTGAATTAGTTCAGTTGACTGCGTTTTTCTGTTAATTTGTATTATCCATTTCGATAGTTTAGTTGGCTATTTGTTTCAAATATCTGGCCAATCAGTGACGTTGTTGGTCGGTTGACTGTAGTTTTGAAATACCATGATGTGGCATAAAATGTACAGGGTTTTAGCAGCTTGTATTCAACAATAAACTATTCAGCTCCAACACAGCTTTTCCCGGCCACGAAGGGGCATCCCACTGCAATTACCACAATAGTGACGAGGATGTGATGCCCACATAATTTGATAGACACCAGTCAAACTGCCATCCTCTTGTATGCCTTCACTGTCCTATATCCCTGTTAATTTCCCGTTCTCCTTCCACCTAATTACATTGTGGTATCAACTTCTCTCCTATTTCGCATATACACTGCATTCCAAAAAACGCAATTGCTATAGCCATAACTGTATCTAATTTTTTACGTCTAGACACAAAAAGGTCAACCGTGCTGAGCTGCTACCTAATTGGTCAGTTTAACTAGGAGCGTCGTTTTATCGCTATCAATTATGGCTATAAGACAGTGGCGGCTTCACTGCCTCTCCAAAATATTTTAAAAAATAAATAAATATACTGTTATATATATATATATATATTGGACGTACGCGTACATTAAAGTCGCTCATTTTTCTGTTAAGTTTCTTCTGTGCAATACCGTGATTCTGTGGGCCGTCTACGTCAAACTTAGCAACCTTCTTTTCATTGATGACACACCCATCTAGCCCACTAGCCAATAGAGTGCTGTGGGAGGCATGCCTCTGCCCGATTTAGCTACACCAAACAAATTTGCTATTGATTTTACGCTGACATCTGCACCCTTTTGGCAAATAGAGTGAGTGCTGTGGGAGCTACGAGGTTGTGGTGGAGGCAGGCCTCTGACTGACAAAACGCACCAAATAGAGATAGCTGCATCACACAGGAAACCAATGAGAATTCAACTCACCTACTGCCGAGACCATGGCAGAGACAGACAACGAAGTATCGATTTTCTATTACATTCGCGCCATACTTTTAAATAAAATCGAACTAATTATATGCTAAAATAACATGATAACTAAACACGAGAACAGCAACCACTGCTATAAGAGTTGTGTTCTTTGGAATGTAGTGTATGTACACATTGTTGCACGGGTTTTTCCTTCCGACTAGGTTCAAGAATCTCTGGAGGCAATCATTGGTGCTATCTCGAAGTTGAAATTGAAATTACAGGACCTCCTGTACAAGTTGGAGAGCCAAGGCGATACGGCTGATTGGCCCAAATACCTCAACGCCTTCGCCATGTGTGCCTCAGAGTTGGCCGAGATACGCAAACTTGTCGTCTCAGACAAGATTATCCCTGTCACGGTGAGAGCTGCGGCTTTTAGTTTCATGGTAGCAATAGGATGCTTCTGTAGACTTCAAATCCTCAGAATGTGATAATATGGAAAGCTTCTCAAAATTAATTGACTGTGTGTGTGTGTGTCTTTTAAATGTAAATCGGTTCCTATAAAAACCACCACTCTCAACTACTGATAGATACAACAGTAGTTCCAGTTGTTCGGATGTTACTCGTGGTGTTGGTGTGAGAGTGGGGATGAGGTCGTGAGAGGAGGGTGAGGCGGGGGCCAATCAAGACATTTAACTGTTTCCCGAGGACGATGGACAATTCGACTGACAAGGATCGAACACCAGAGAGCTGAAATTTTAGGTACCCACAATTTGAATGGCGTGTATAATGCACTATATAATTCTTTTAAATTTCCATTCGTATGAGTGCCACAGGTTCCGTTTTAGGCCCTTTGAGACTACCAAAACTAAACTTCAATTCTATGCCTGTTCTTGGTATGCGATCTTATTGAAATTTCGTGGAGATAAAGGACACCTTACGTCGCAGTGAAATCACCACTGACCGCAGTCATATTGCATTTCCCATTATTAATTTATTGATCGATTTGTTGTTACACATTATACGCAAAATCTCTCAATTTCCATGACAGATTTGAACACAATTTGCCGCATATGTAAATAATTTATCATAAAATAGACTGCAGATTTCCGGAACAATCGATCATTAATAAAGAGAGGAGAGAATCAGTTATTTTCAAATTATTGTTTAAAAACTATTGATTAATTTGTTAACAAGCAGACTTGGAAATTGAATTACATTGAAAGAATAATATTGACATAGTGATTGTAATTCGCGACAAGTGCAAAAAAGAAAATTAATGGCTCCCAATCATGAGCATCCAAGAGAATAAGAGTGCATCGAAACGAAGAAACAACTCACTGCTCGCCTTAAATTAGGCGGCCGTATTTGCCAGAAGTTTCATTTTTGAGAAACAATTTCACCGTGACCTGCACGAGACAATGAAAGCGTGTTAAGCAGAAAAATTGCACCGACAGAGCTGGAGAGTTTCTTGTGAGTGGCAAAACGTTTCACGGCTAAATATCGCATCTTTGGTAATCGGTGGGCAATTTGTTTAAGAATTTCGTAAATATCTTTTCACATCAGAAAACTTCGTACTGAAAATTAAACATACAATATTTTTTAATTGTGACTTTGTAAATATACTACGATTTTCTAAATACACATTTTTAGATACTGTAGCACAGATTGAATACGACAAAATTGGAAACGAAAATTTTAATATTAACCGCGTCCTCTAGCTCGTAATATAACCAAAGAAAATACCACTTGCAATAAATGTTAAATGTTCAAATCAAATGCTGTCACTATTTCCACGAAAGCATATTAATAACAGGTATAAAACGACATGAAGGTTTGGCAGTTTTTAAAGTGTTTAAAAACGCCCTCAAATGGACCCTATGGCTCCCATAGCGTTTGTTTAATGACGGGTCGCGCACTGCGCGGGTGTTCCGTTGACGCCGGCTTGTTGACATTCGTGTAGCGTCTAATTGTTGACGGGTAGTGCACTATTCAAAAGCTTTTGATTGTGTTAGTCACGAACAGAGGTGGAAGATCATGTCGGACATGGGATTCCCTGACCATCTAATCAATTTGATAAACAAACTTTATCAAGAGCAAGAGT
>JAUYWV010132479.1:0-19621 GCA_032274565.1 Nematoplana nigrocapitula
CAATCAATACTGTGACAACGGATATGTTGGAGAAAATATGGAGAGAATTGGATTATCGTCTGAACTCATTACGTGCTGTCAGTGGGGCCCATATTGAAATCGACTGATGTTTTGAACATTTCTATGCATTTTCCATTTTTAAGTCCACTGTAAATCAATATTTTTAAAAATTTAAAATTGCCCATATATCTTGAACTATTGAAATTTGATAGTGAGTGTTAAAAAAATAGATTATCTGTATGTCATAATGTACAAGACTGCATCATCCTATCCAGTTTGGTTTGCTAGCAATAAACTTTTGTAATCGGAACAAGAATTTATGGACACCCTGTACTACAGAATACAAATTCCTTATTATAGATAGGATTACTAACGCTATATGGGTAATCCTACTTGTTATCTAAATATGAACATAATCTCCGATCATTTGAAGTATTGTAGATTCGCGGGAAATAATTGACCAGTAGATGTTCTTTTGTGAAGAAAGGGGACAGTATTGTCTAAAGGAAATTCTATATTGCTCAAAGAATTCTATTGAAAAACGTGACATTTTTCTTACATTTGTCTTGGTAAATTTAAAATTTGCGCGCGCGCAGTCATGTGTTTAATATTTATTCACTGGAAGAGGAAAACATTATGTAGAAGTTAGCAGTCGCTGAATGTTTTATCGGCCATTAAATTTAAATATGAGGCTCCTCAATTTTATTGATTTTCCCATTGTTTTACATTACGCGCGCAGAATTAATCGCTAATATCTGTTAAAAAATACGTCGGACTTTGGAATAAAATGTAGCCATTTATTCAATGCGTCGGTGTCTGCGTGTTTGTGTAATTATTTAGAAAATTCTGGTCCAGTAGTTTTGGAGGAGTATCGAAACGAGTATACAGCAGATGCATACATAGCAAACAGCACAATCCATCATCATTTATTAGACGGGGATAGAAAAGGGTTGATTCGACCATTGAGCAAAATCGGCGAAACCACACACCAACTTCACATTACGGATGTAAACTACATGTAGTTCAATGCTCCCTCCTCAGGACAGTCCATTGCTATCTGAGTGCATGTTGGAGAAAACGACTTTTCTCGTCCGCAGGATGATGTGGAACGGCTGACCGGTCGTGCGGAGGTGGCCGAACACGAACAGTCTCGACTGCACGTCCAGCTGGAGCAGCGGGAATACGAGTTGGCACGGTGCCAAGCGGCGGTCCGGGCCATTCAGACCAGCCTGGGACGCCTGATCCAAAGCAGACGCGGTGGTGGAGGAGGACCTGGAAGTGGCGGTGAAGATCTGTTGGGGATGGGGAAGATGTTGAGTCTGCTAGCTGCCGGAGACGGGGTGGTCAGTTGTCCACAGCGCGGTTCGCAGCAGGTCGCCGCCCCAACCCAGTCATCACCAACTGCTCTTCGGTGAGTTGTGTTCATGTCTTCTGCTTCCACTTCACTTCCTTCTCTGGTGTGCCGCAAGGCTCTGTTCTGAGACCTAGCCTGTTCTCTCGCTATACACAAAATCAGTATGTCCGTCTCATTCTCTGCCCACCGGCCCATGTGCCTTCATCTAACTTGGAGTAAACATTTCTGGAGACCCAATTCGATGGTCAAAATTGTATTCTATGTCTGACGTGTGAAACTCAGCTCCTGATTAAATCATCGATTGTCTTGAATTATCTCTGGGTTATTTCAACATTTTTACATCGTTTAGATCGTCTTAAAACGAGTCGTCTCACTGTTTCTTTACTTTTGTCATCGCGTCCCCTGCTGCTCCCGCAATTTGGGGATTGAAGTTACTCGTCGTGCTCTCGGACAGCTCTACCACAATTTCGAAGCTCTCTCAGCACTCCGCAATGATCTTCTCGGCGGAATCAATAAAAAAATGGAGGAACAAACACACGGAATCGATCGTTTCTACTCAGCTGATCCGACTAGAAGAACTCGATGCGGACTCCAGATCATCTTTGCGCGTACTGAGAGAGTCGGCAGACTAGTAAGTGAGACAGTCACCTGTCACCCAACTCGGATACCTCATCGGCATGGTAGACAAATCGAAAAGCCTAGACCAGTACTAATATTTTTCAGGAAGCTCAAAATGGCGAAGTCCGACAAGTCCTTAGAGAACTTGTACTTAAACTATTACACTCCTTCTTTTGACATCGAAAAAGAACCAAAGGCTCCGGAACAATTTAAAGCTTTTGAAAGAGAAGGACCCCACTGAAATACCACAAAATCACCAACTCTATGCCAACAACGTCGTAGTTGATGAATTCAATCTTATGAATCAAACTCAGAAATTTTAGTTTCTGGGAATCGCAGCAACCATCCACGCCCACTCCTTCCTCCTATTTCTCTTTCCAATTCTCGATCTATCCTCCTCCATAATATGGATGAACTTCGCGTCACTAATGCTACTTATTGTCCTGCCATCATCGCAATCAACGAGACTTGGCTTCACAACAACATTGACCTGTCCTTATTTCATCTCAATGGCTTCCAGCTTTTCAGAAACGATAGACAATCGCGCAAAGGAGGTCTTTGTGATTGGTGTAAGCATCATTTTTGCCTAAAACTGGTTCACTCACCTCCTATCTTCTGTTTCGAAATTCTTGCTGTTTATCTATGTTTTGTTGACTTTACTCATCATCACATACATACCTCCAAACCTCTCATCCGCCTACTCCCACACTGTCCATTTTCACCTTAATGACACCATCGACGCGCATCATTTAGATCATCCTAGCAGTAACATTGTTATTTGTGGTGACTTTAATAAGCACAATACTTTTTCATTAAACACTTCATTCAGTTTAGATAATGTGATCACCCAACCGACTCGTAAATGTAACGTTTTGGATAAGATTCTCATTTCAATCACAATTGCGTTCTCCTGAAAACGCACTAATGTGCTCTCCAATTCATACCAGTTTCGTCGACGCGCTATCTAGAACGAACTTCACGGCTGTTTATCGCACTGTGGACATAAAATCTAAGATCGATATTTTCTATAATATCCTTCTAACTTTCGTGGCGGTAATTTCTTGCCCAATAATCAAATTATCTGCTAATGGCAAACCGTGGATCACTCCAGTACTAAAGCAGCTACCCATTAATCAAAGGTGACATGTCTTCCTCACAAAGAACTTTGTAGGCACTTTTAACTGAACCTCACGAAAATTATCAGCGCATTGTACCTCTCCAAACCACCCTATTCATCAACTCACTCATCCTCCACAAACTATTTCAGGCCTCTGATTAGTCCTAAAATTCTTAAAATTAGAACTGCAGAAAGCTGCAATATGAAAACAGATGTGTGATGCCAATACGAAAGTACAAGATGGAAATGCTCGTCTAGCTGCAGCTGTTGGAAACTCTGATTCCGCATAAATATCTGCATCTTCAGGGATTGTTTATTGGCAGAACTTAATGAAAGACATTCCAAGCTCAAAGAAACGAAAGACTTAATCTATAATTTCTTATGCTTATACTTTTGTACACAAGTTCTTCTATTCATTTTCTATCACTTGTTTTTGTTTCAATATTTTAATACGTGCTAAATAAAGAGGTGGAGTTGGAATGGCTATAAGGGGTGGACATTCAAATGATATCATAGGTCAATCACAGGCCTGCTACTTTGAACTGGACACTAGTACATAGAATTCTGAAGAACTGTTAGAAGATTTTCTTTTCACTTGTCACTATGTTCTATTATATGCAGTTTATCTGATTATTGTATTCATATTATAATTTAATCTTCAGGTTTCTTGCTTGTTTTTTTAGTCTTGTTACTCTTTCGTTTGTTTTACCTGTTACATGTGTTGTTGTTACACACGGTTTGCAGTAGTAATCCTCTCCTTTGATGCTACGATTCCCATTTATTCACATAAACTTTGTTTTACCTGTTACATGAGTTGTTGTTACACACGTTCTGCAGTAGTAATCCTCTCCTTTGATGCTACGATTCCCATTTATTCACATAAACTTTGTTTTACCTGTTACATGTGTTGTTGTTACACACGTTCTGCAGTAGTAATCCTCTCCTTTGATGCTACGATTCCCATTTATTTCAAATAAACGTTTACTTACTTACTTAAAATGCAATGGCGTCTGACAAAGTTCTGTTATATTTTAACGAAATTGAATTCGGTTTATATATACAAGTGTCTGTCAAGACCGAGTTTGATCAAGACAATAAATCAATAAACGCGCAACTAACAACGTTTAGAATTGACACGACACGACAATACTGGATGCTACACTGTCAATATTATTAGAAAAAATATTATAACATTTAAAAAAATGCAGGCAAGCAGAAACAAATCGCAAATCGCAGGACTTTGCCAAAACCTTCAATACACCAATTTATAGAATAAAACAGCATTAATGTTGGTGTGTTCTTGTTGTCATTCCTCGAGCGACTTCAGCCTGACCCGCCTCCACCACTTCCAGTACCGCAGGACCTGGGGTGGCTTCCTAATCAGATCCCCAAACTCTAACCTCCTCTCCATCTCACCTGCCGGACATCCAGGTGTTCTCTAGATCCTCCAACTCCTCACCACATCTCCTGCAGCCGCTGTCACCTCTCTCCGTACCTCAGGAACCATCCCGCGAGCTCCCTGCTATGACTTGTCCACAGTCTGGCCGCCTCCGCACGACTCCTTCATACCGCCGCCGCAAACGTCCTCGTGTCTCTGTGGGTCCAGGTCTTCACCCTGCTTTTCCTTCTGATTCACACTCTCAAAGTCCATCAGTACAGCCGCCTCACTCCGATGGGACTCTACCAATCTCACCCGCATCCACCTACTCGTTCCCCCAAAGCCCCACATCAGAATCAGTCTCCTTCCACTCCTGCAGAGCCCACACAGACGGGAAGGACCCTTACCAAGAGATGGCCTCCAGGACCGACCAGTACCCTCTCCCACTCGTAATCGTGCTGCTCCAGCCACTCCAGGGCCCTTCCATAGCTGTTAGCTCCGCCTGGTATGATGAGGCAATTTCCCCCCTCCAATCCAACCTCCTCACGCACAACTGGGTTTTCTGGCTCACCAGTAGTCACTACGATTCCCGCCCCGCCTCTCTTATATACTCGACCGCTGTATATTGTGTCTTTCTAATGTCCCTTCTTTTGGCCACAAAGCTACGTAAGTCAATAAAAATTGGAAGTATATTTGATTAGACAGAAGGCTATAAAATATACACTTCTAGGCTAGAACAGTACCGTGAGTGCCGAGCTTAGGCTAGAAGGCGAAGACGGCTGGCACTCGACTCTGTTCTGAGGCATACACATCAATTGAAACCGGATTATACTGAGGAATAGAGATGTCGAAATCTGTATACAAATATCGAAGAAGAAGAGAAATGTAGAAAATATAGGGAGAAAAGCGTCTATAGTGTTGATGTAAAAACGATACAGGAGCAATGATTTATTTCACTTGAAACACAAGGCATTTTATCGATTTTCTCTCGCACAGTCAGTCAGGGGCAAGACATCGCAGCAGCGGAAGATGTCAAAAGCGGAGTTTCTAACTGGGCAGTAAAAAGGCAGCAATTATAGAAACAGCGTCAGCAGCTTTGACCTACTTCCAACAGCGTCAGCAGCTTTGACCTACTTCAAACAGCGTTTTATGTTTAGTTGTCGCTGATTGTTGTTGTTTTTGTTGTGGTAAGTACGAATAAATAAATATACAATAATCAATGGGATGAGGTTAGTTGGGAAGTCATAAAAGAAAAAAACAAGAGAACAGTACACAAAACATATTTGACAAAATATACAGGCACAACTTTGGGTGGACGCCAATGGGAAAACTTTCATTTGAAGGCTTCACTATTTCAAAGGCCTCAGTCGGGTATTAGCATCGCCCACAATCAAAATATCAGCCAGGAGCGAAGGAGGGGGTTACATAGCGCAGGGTAGCATGTCACCATCAAATAATGATGCTCAAACAGATGAATTCGGCTGTCCTACGCAAAATGAATGAAGGAGGTACGCGCTAGAATAGACGTACATAAAATGTTAGAAATGCAGGCAATGTGTGGTCTAAAAAAACTGTTTCTTGGTAATTGGAATAAAGCACTTGAGTTGTGGTTTGCTGGTCCTGTTAATAACGACGTCAAAATATGGAATATTGATTTTTTTCGATGCGGAAACACACACACACGCGGTCAAGAAAGGTCACAGAGAGGGAGGAAAGGTCAAGAATGTGGAGTGAAGGTAACGAAGTCTAATATCACTTTCAACCCATATGAATTTCGCCGACTCTTCCTCGATTTCATCATTATCAGTAGTAGTAGTACGGAAGTCTCATCTGTGGACCCCCTACTCATCAATTCATCATGATATGGCGCAGGTTGTGCTGCAACACCGTGTCCTCCATGGCCCTGAACACCGTCTCAATGTTCTTCCTATCCACCGCTGTGGTGAAGTGCCGGTAGAGCATCCGTTTCCGGCTCCGCGAGTGAGACGATCTGGGGTCGGCCCCGTTCACATCGTCCGACTCCCGGATCAGCCGAACAAACGACTGGACCATGAAATCTTCGACATCCGGCAACTTGAAGGGGTCGTGGGTCAGCGGATACCAGTCGAACTCGTCCCGGATGTTGCTCGACTGGGTTTCGATTTTTTCCTTGAGGATGTCCGACTTGTTGAAGAAGATCATGATGGAGACCTTGGCGAAGGCCCAATGGTTGACCAGTCCATCGAAGACCACCATGCCCTCGTGGAGCTTGTTCCGGTGCTCCCCTGTCACTTTGTCCTGGTAGTGCTCGTCGTAGTGGCTGCAGGCGATCACGAAGAGCACCGAGGTGAGGGTCATGTCGGAGAAGACCTGGCACCATTTGCGCCGCTCCTTCGTCTGCCCACCAACATCGATGAAAATGAAGGGGGTGCCGTTGCAATTGATTGTCTCCTCCCAGATGGTCTCTGTGGGTTTGCGGGACCAGACGATGTCCTCGTTCGTAGGCGTATATCCCTACAATGAACCAACGCAGTGATATTTCAGAGTAGTTTGGAAACATACAGAGACTCGACCAACACTAATTCAAATTCATATATATAATACTTCAATTCGAATATTTATTTATTACTCAAAATTCAAATGATTAAAAGTCAAATTTCGACATTCGAGCAAGACTTCAAATGAAAAGAAAAATACTAAACCTTTCCAAAGTCAATTTCAGAAATTAAAAATCAAATTCAGAAATTTAATATTCAAATTTAGAAATGTAATACTTACAGTAAATTCAAATATATATGACTCGAAATTCAAATGATCAAAAGTCAATTTCCACATTCGAGCAAGACTTCAAATAAAAAGACGACACCTTTTCAAGATCTATTTCAGAAATATAAAACTGAATTTCAAAAATTTAAACAAGGATCAGTTAGTCCAATGATGATGCGAATACAGCCGCTCCTTACTCATACCAAGTTTCGACTAAAACCGTAAATTTGGCCAGTCTGACACAACTAAAGTCAATGTCAGACTAAAATCGACTAATCACTATGAGCATATACTGGAAGCGCGACGGACATACAGAAAGACACATCTACAGTAAATATCTTGATGCGAAGGACATTGGAGTGCGAATGATATCTTAGAGTCGGCAGTTTAAGGCATCGACTAAAAACCAGTGATGGGCAACTAATTCAATTGAAATAGTTTTGCTCTGAAACTAACTGAAATTACTAATTGAATTAGTTAGTCTTAATAATTTAATTGAGCATAATTCAATTATTTAAGACCGCTAATTCTAATTGAATCACTTTTGTCAATTAGCAATTAGTTTGCCTGCTTTGCAACTTCATTATCGCCAATTTCGACAGTCCCGGCGTCCGCCAGGCGGCTTTGGACACATTCCTGACGCCGAACTTCAAGCTGGCGTGGTGCCCTTCTGCGGCGATCAGCAAGCGTGTGCGCATGGCCGCGCTTGAGGCCTCAGCCGAGGTGGCAAAGATCGTCAACCGATCGCCACCGAGAAGTCCGACAGGAAAAAAGTATTTCTTCATGGCCGAGGCCGGCGCACAGGGCGATACTGATGAGTCGCCGGCAGTACCCGCTGCGGACGCCGCTCAGCTGCAGGTCCTACAGTACATGCGGGTACCCCCGACGACGAAGATGGTGGTCCTCAAGGACTTCCCCATCGTCGCCAAGATGTACATCACCTACAACTGCGTGCCGCCAACTTCCGCCAGCGCCGAGAGACTCTTCTCCCTCTGCTCAGTCGTGGAAACCGCCCGGCGCAACAGGCTGACTCCCGAGGCGTTGGAGCGCCTGGTGATGCTCAAGGCGATGCGCAGGATGCTGTAATTCGACTTCTACTGTTAAGACAAATCTTTTCGGATCCATATAAATATTGAAACGATAACAACATTCTGAAAGATTCAAGAATAATTTAAACTAATTGTAATTTGTAACTAATTGAATTAGTTGACAACTAATTTAATTGAAAATATATTAGCTGTTTTTTAAAAATAATTTAAATTACTATTTCAATTAGTTTGTCGCACTAATTTAGTTGCTAATTGATCAATTAGTTTGCCCATCACTGGTAAAATTACTACGCATACCATTCATCTTGCGCAAACTCCTGCAGCTTTATTTAAATTCTTAAAAAATCCCCTTCTGGTAGCTAATTTCCTTTGAAGATTTTATAATATTACACATGTTTATTTGTGTTTTGGTAGTCATTTTTGTTGTGATTTATTTTAAGGCAACAATTATCGGATTTTTTATACAATCACCTGATTATAAGAAATAGTTACATTTAATGCTTAATTCTCAATGTATTGTTCTACCCTTTTGTTTGCAATTTGTTTACGCATAGTTACAAATTAACAGTAAAATATTTTTTAAATTCTGACAAATATACTCAAAAACATGTTTTTGAAAATATAATTTTTGTGTGCTTACTTTACTTCGCTGTTTGTGTTTCTTGATCGTCTTCCAATTTTCTAAATCTTTTTTTCTTCTCCTTAAATGTGTAAAAATATTATTTCAGCAAACTAAAAATATAATAAATAATGTGACTATTTTTATTAGTTTTTTATATTTAAGAGAAATTATATTGCAAAACTCTTTTAATGCATTATGCAATATTTTGTGTTATTTTAACTATCTCTATAAGTGAGCGATGTATTGTCATAAGAAAGAAATTGTAAGTTATGTGTATCGATTTAGATTTATGCAATGCAAAACAAAAGTTGCGATGGATTTACAAAGGCAATAAGTTTATCCAATATAATTTCACTGGGTTGAAGATTTTCGAAATGTTAAATCTAATCGCCGAATTATCAATACAATCCCAGTGAGTCGAAATTCACTAGAATAACCTGTATTTATGTGAAAAATGCATGATAGACAGTGAATAAACAGTTCACAATATACTGACATTCGGCAGATTAACTAAAATACTCAAACATGTAGAGAAAATTTCATTAACTAATTTGCTTGTTTTATCCACTTATATTTATTAGCATGAATAATTATAAATGTTATGCGAACGTATACAGTTGATATAATACATCCTGTCTGAAAAAATTCGTAAAAGCATTTCCATTTGGAAATAATTTTTACACGATCCTTTCTTCGGTAAACATTCCCTAATTATCCGCAAGTCCTCTTCGACGTCCGGTAGTTTTAATTATTGGAAATGCTCACTACAGGATCTCCGACGTTCCCGTAAGGTACTGCGGAATCATATGACTGGGAGCGCGACAATATTTTCGGTAATTACATCTTGTCAAACTCTGACTTATTCATTAATTAAAGAATGCGTACTTTAGAATACTTTGTTTTGATATAATAAAACCATGTAATACAGTATATTCCTGAAAAATTGAAGAGATCACGTCAGTTAATTTAATGTTAATATTTTCATAGGAATAATTTAAACTACACGACGGAAATACTAGAAGCGATCGAACATAACTGTTGTTAGAAGCACAAGTCGTCGTCATGGAACCAATACAATCTTTGACTGACAATTATGATTCCAGATAATTAAATTGAATACTTTTGTGAGATAATTTTCATGTATAGCATCAGAGATTCGTTTTCAGCACATCCAGCAGTGAGAATATGTAGGATTAAAATGTAGACCGAAATCAAAACTATCTTCTTCTAAAAGGCGAATTTGTTCTACTAGTTCAACTTTTTCTCAAACCAAAAGAGGTGGTGTGTCATCCTCGTATCAGAGTTTTAAAATGGCTCTTTCTCAAATAATGCAACCTAATCTTTATTGTATTGTTTCACCGACAACCCTTGCAACCATTTCCCTGAAAACTTTGAAGAAGATTGGTGATAAGTTTAATTAGCGGTTGAGAAAGTGAAAAAATGTGCAAGCGTCTGATCCAGATAAAATGGATGCTGAAATATTTAATTAAACGGGACAATCAGATCTGTAGTAGCTAAAATGATTAATTTAGGTAATTTTTAGAGAGAGAAATGAACAGCACGAGACGGGTAGAAGTTTGTTATCATTCCAATACATGGAAATGAAGTAAGCAAGACTGCAGGAATGCATCGTCTGATTAAGTGTACTGAAAAAGTTTCGCTATAGGATACTATAGTGACCCGTATCAACATACACCCATACAACCAGAGCTGCTTCAGTACTAACAAAGGTTGCTGAAATATCGTTTTAGACTGAAACAGATAGTGAAAAATATTGTGAATTGGAAAAGGAACTTTGAATCGAGTATATTGAGTATAAACAGTCATATGACTCAGAATGGAGAAATGATCTGCGGCAACTATTGGAAATTATCGTATCCCAGAGAGCTAATAAGACCTATGTTCAATGGCACTTAAAGCTACCTTCAATTTCAGACGAGTGAGGTCACAATCGGGCTTAAAACATGTGACCTCGCTAAAAGGCTTAAGATATAGTAAAAGTTCTTAAGACTAAGCCTTTTCTTAAGGAAGTTCTTAATCTGAACTGCAAGTTCTTAAGACATGCATTGCTGTATAATCCCTTATTTAAAAGTCTTATCTGGAGGAGTTTAAGAATTTGGGCGCAATCTTTCTTAGAAAAATAATGATACATGTAGTACAAATTCAGGCTGTTGCTGCAGTAGCAAATAGAAGAAGGTCAAATTGATGCGATCTACGGCATCATCAACTGAGCCTATAGAGAAAGATTACAAATTGTTTAGAAATTCTTATAGAGTCAACATTCATTTTCCTGTTCTTTCCAAAAAGTAAATTATTTGCATTGAAAATAATTAAATGATGTATAAAAATAAAAGCACTGGAAAAATGAAAGACTTTGAAGCCTATGACACCTTGAATGTTTTATTAGCATATTTTCATAAAAATATTATTATAATGTATTATTTTAATTGAGAGATTTTAATTGATATTTTAAAAGGAATAAATAAAAATACGTTAATTGATTCATTGTATTACATAATGAATTTGGTCTAAAATATTATCAAAATTATTTACGGTACATATCTAAAAAATTGTTTTACGCTTCGCAAACTTTACGTATGGTTTGTGAATTGAATTTCTGTATCTAATGGTACGTAAAGTTTGTGAAATGCAACAACTTTAGCAAAACAGTATGAAATAATTTGGACTTGTATTAATTTAGATATTTTAAACCAAATTAATTAAATAGTATACAGTATAAACAATTTTGACAATTTAGTTATTTTCAAATCAAATTTATTATGTAATATATTTAATCAATTAATGTATTTTTATTCCTTTAAAATGTCAATTTAAATCTTTCACCAAAAAATTACACTATAATAATATTATACTTTATTAAAAATTGTTAATAGAATATCAGAGGTTTCATAAGCTTAAAAGTCTTTCTTTTCAAGTGGTTTCATTTGTAATATACAATTTTATTATTTGAATGCAAATAATTTTTTTGCAAAGAACAGGAAAAGACTTTACGTAAGAAGTATTTTTGAACAAATTGTTTTTTAATTGTTGGGGGATTAAGACTAAGCTTTTTCTTAAGCCTGATTGTGACCTCACTCAATGTCGTGCTAAATCATTTATTTTCACGGATAAAAAATAGCAAGCAAACAAAGGAAACTAGATTAAAGATAAAACACTTTTCAACGTCGAAAATGCGGGTAACGCAATTTTGCTTGCAATATCTTTAGTATGTTTCCTGCAGAGTTTGGGAAAGACAGAATAGCTTGTGATATCAGTTCTAAATAAAAAATTGATGAAAGTGGAAAAAACATGCACCAGCTGGAATAGAGGATTTAAAATTAGCAAATGTAGAAATGATGTGTTGCTTGTTTTTTTAAATCTAACACAATGAATACACTATGGAGACGTGCTGTTATGCGTGGACATCGGTATATATATTGATGAACAATACACTTCTGCCTAAATTTCTGTCTTTAAAAATGAAACAGGAAATTTTGGATATACAAAGCATCGTTTATCGTTTACACAAATAATTGCTGCCATTTTTGTTTGAAGACTATATATAGCTTTCAATATGATCTTTAAAAAGTTGAGTCATGTTTAGGCTACCATAAAATATGGACATCTGATTGACCGTACAATATCCTGTTATAGCACTTCATATTACGTAAATTGCTTGCAAATGTTGTTCTTCCGTTTCCAAATTCTTTGGCATTTTTAATGACGATGCTTCCTGTAACATTTAGGATATATCTGGTGTTACATTAAGTATTTTCATCCATTTTAATGTTAGACATAAATTTTAAATTGACTTCATTCCGCTTTTTTAGAAACTGTGATTTGTTAATAATGTCTGTTGAACTGTGGAAACCACGACATGTTTGATAGAAGTTTGGTTCTCCTTTCTATTTTCCGTATTCGTTTTCCGCATGAACTTCATTACCTGACTTTTATATATATTTTTATGTCATACGTAAATCACATTTTTATGCTCTAGTATTTCAAAATATTTTCAAGAATATATTTTATCTCTACATGATTAATGAATTTCATGAATAAATACGCAGAATTCATACAAAATAATTAAATCCAGAAAGCACTAATTACACAAATTCCTCACCAAAGTAAATTTTATGCCATTCATGCTTTATAATGTAGTACATATAATAAAAACTTAAGATTCCTAGTCTAAGCATCATCAGAGGATAGGTATTTTTGCGCTAAAGCTTCATTTCAAAGTGGTCAAACTATACCGACCACAACACACGTGCAAATGAGATCGTTAACAAATGTTAAGTTTTCCAACTAAATAGAAACCTTCTAAAAATCTAAATTCCAACATTTCTATAATCATTTCACTTTGCTTGTTAATATTAGAGTCGTTACTATCAAGTTGTGGTTAGGCGTTTTATGAGACTACAGAATTTACACGTCATTATGAATTTGAATTCACAAACAAAAAAATGCTTTCAAGACGCAAATTTTCAATTTTACTTTTTGTAATAATCTCAAGTATATCATGAATCTTTATTAAACATATAGCTCATTGTACTTTGATTATACAAAAATGGTTATATTTTACTTAACAATTAGGGAGCTAACACTAGACATGAGTTCATATTCCATGAATATAAAGTTGATTTTTTTTAATTTCCCATATATTAGTACACTTAATTCACTTTATTATTACGGTTGTTTTGATCTATCACAGAAAGCCACTTTTGCAATAGAGTGCATACAAATAGTGATTATACAAACTTCTTTAGTTATCAGTTTTTCTATAAGTGTGCATTCAAAGAGAGCTAACTCATCGATAAAATATATAATTTACAGACACTGCACGGAAATTTCGCCCCACCCACATACCTATGTACTCCTGATTTACTGCCTCCCACCTTGCAGTTCATATAAATTATAAAGAACGTTTGTTTGATTAACTCTTGTTATTCAGAGGTTGTCGTTAATTTCAATTTCTCTGTAAGATTATGTGACAGACAAGTTCGTTTTAATGATGTGTGTTAGCTTAGGTGGAAAAAATAATTATTTTTCTAAAAGACAGCAAGTTTTTAAGTAGTTTTTCATTTGTCTTATAGAGTACATTTTATAACATGATATTGTATCGTTATGTATAGGACGAATAATGTATCCTTATAAATAGGGTACATTTTCTTTTTTAAAGATTTTATACCAGTAATATATACAGTAGATTCCTTTCATGGCACAATCAAAATCAGTCGCAGTTAATATTTTACAATTATAACATGCAGTTGTCAATAATTTTACCACATATCTTTCTGCATTCATATAGTTATCTGTTATGAATATTTAAAGAGTAAACCCAGGGTTTAATTGGGATAACAAAGATCTAATTGCGTTTTACTCCCTGCATTAATTTTTAAATGATCATTATTAAGGTTTAACTTTACGATCCTGTGTTTTGTTGTTTGTTTTTAGTAATCTGAAAATCACTAGTCTTTATTTATAAAACCACCATTGAAATTTAAACTACTTCTCGGCAGTTCAGATTCTGGGAGTAAGTGTTTACGTGTTTTTTCCAAACGCAGATATTATATGGAGTTAACAGCATGATTAAGCACGTTTATATTCTAAACTAAATAAACAAATTGCACGTACCAAGATATATACCATGATACGATAAGAATAATAAAGAAAGTTGTGAATGCAAGGATAATTCCAACAACAGTGAAGGTCCGATCCAGAAATTGTTTTCGAATTTCTGAAATACATATAAAATGAACATATAAAGTCACTTCAAACATCATTAAAAAAGTCGAATACCTACATTGGTAGAACTAAACGCCATCTTTCTGGGACAACGGATTGCTGAACACCGCAAAAACCCGGGGACTATCCGTGACCATATCTCTAAGTGTGTGAAATGCCAAGATGACCCGGCCATTGCATTTCAAGTACTGGATAAATGTGCTGGACTGCCCGAACTCTCCATCAAGGAAGCAATCCAGATCAAGGAGGTGAAACCAAGCTTGAACACAGCATTGGCAAACATTGTTGCCTCTTATTTTTAAAAGTTATTCCTTAAGTTAATTGTTTGTGACGTTTAAGCATGTAGTCTAATTCTCTGTCTGTATGTGTTTAAATTTTCTATTTATTTCAATTATGAATGTACTCTGTCCCTCCACTTTTAAATATTGTGTCACATTTTGTTGTGCCTAAACTATCTGTAGTTAATCCCGCTGACGATGCCTATTGTATAAGAGAAACATGTCCGATTAAATGTTCTCCAACCTATTGGTGCTGTTATTTCTCTTTAAACTTCGTAAATAATATTTATTATAGTTCTGACATTTGACTTCGTTGAAAATTTGTAACATTGCAATATTTATTGTTTTGGAAGTTAAATTGTCGTTTTCAGCCAGTGTGTATGTTCAATAGTGATTCGTAAATAAGAGTTCATCCTATTTCTGAATCAACCTGTCCCTCCATGGAGATGGTCTGCGAAACGCGCGCTGACAAAAGTTTCCAAGCTAAGGATCAGTAGGATTTGCAACATTATAATTGATACTGTGAAATTATAAATAATTGAGGTAGAGTTCAAAAGTAGATTTGAGCAGCGGTTTTATGAAAAAACGGTTCGAGAAAATGTATCGGTTGAGTTGCCTAATCGGCAGGGCTGACATCTAAGTTCCCGATCAGGCTACCTGACGGATGCGACTACTTTCATAGGTAAGTATACTAACAAGTAATTTAAATTTATTTAATAATTCAAAAGTAGAAAAATTTTATTTCTGACGAAAGTTATTTACTTTATGATGCGTCAAACAATGTCGCCAAACAATATCAAAACCCTTTCCTTATAATCAATAAAGTTTTGATATAATTTTTTTGGCGTTATGCTTTTTTCAATATTGTGTTCACTGTTCATCGGACTGTCCGAAATCGATTAGTTGTTATTGGTCTATCTGCCATTCAGAACTTTTAGTACAATTCATATCCCATAATTGATTGAACTGCTTGTTCTGTCATTGCCGCATTTTTTATGTTCCATTTCTTTGGTAAGAGATCAATACATAATATTTTTATCATGCTGGAGACAATTAGCATATGAAATATTATTGTACCATATTTTGGTGTTGCTGTGATTTAAGCTTTGTTTTATCTTTTCACATTCCTACTCCTTTCACTAAGGCTGTCTTCCTGCAGTTCTCTTTTTTCACATTCCAGTTTTGTTCGTTACACTCTTTTGATTTGTTGTTCTTTCCTCTGTTGTCCTTTGCTTCACACAAAATTGCAAGGTCTTATATTATTATCCATGGTTGTTTACAACGGTTCTATATTCAGTAGATCTAAGGCTGTTTGATTTATATTTCCATGACTGTTCATATTTTATGGCAATTGATTCTTTCATAGATATGTCAAATTCTGATCTGGCAGTCTTGGCTGGTGTACTGCAATTACATAAGTTTTGTACAGAATGAAGCACATTATATATGACATAGGACTGCACAGTATTTCTCCCGTTGCCATGCTCAGCAATTCTTTGGAACAGGTGTCGCTTCGTTCGACCAATGTAGGTCGTGCCAGGGACTCTCTGACAAGTTATTTTGTATGCATTACCGTGGTCTTGATCATCTTGGGAGTTGGTTCTTAATTATTACACCAGGCTCCCACTTTATTTTAACTGATGTATCTTTGCAAATTCTAAGTGGCATCATCCTATTTCATTGGTGAATTTCAAGTCAAATTCTCCAAAGTTATGCTTTTGGTTTCTGTTTCAACCATAGCATTAAATAGGCCATACAGCATGTATATTTTTTTTTTGCTTTTCCTTGCTTGTACCTTATGGCATGGTAGAATTCTTAGAACCTAGACTTAGTTAATTGTCATAATTACAGTACATAATTCGCAGAGACTGACCATTCGACATGTTCTGTCAGATTCTGGTGTACACTCGTGAATAGGAGGGGAAATCACATTATGCAGCATAAATCGATTACCTCTTCTATAGGCGTTGATAGGTAATTTGAGGGATGTCATCCTAACCACCCAACACGAACACTGAAGTGTAAAAGGTTCACTCGCTAACCAATCGACCATGAATCAGGTGCGAGGAGCAAGTCAAAAGCCCGACCAGATTATAGGAAATGTATCTTGGAAAGCTAGCAAAATAGTTTCATTAAAAAACGTTTTGTATACACATCTTCATCATTGTTGACTTCTAATGGTTTTTCAAAAACACAGATACGTAGATAGTATATTACGATGGAATAAAAATTAGTATATTCTACTGTACATATTTATTCCTTTTCTATAGCACGGTTCCCTCAGTAATAAGCTATAACATTTAAAAAAATGATTTGCATATAACATGCATCTGCTTATTTATAATGAACACATTTTTGAAGAAAGAAACTTTTGTTGTTTTTAATTTTTAAACTTTGAAGATCGGAAATAATACACTACAAATTTTGCTTAAATAAAATTTTCTGAGTTTGTGTGCAAAAGGGATCAAAATGGATTAGTAGTTTAATTTATGTTCTTAACTCAGGAAATTTTTTCTTTAATCCCATTCTGATATTATTCTTGATCCCCCTTTTCCATAATGGTTTCCATTGATTTATGATCTATATTTGCATATCAATCTGTCTACCACGACGAGCGTCGCTCCCTTGGGAACTAATGGTTTCTGGTGAGTAATAAAACTTTCGATGGAATTTCGTTAGGCCTTCAAACTGACAATTGATCTTAGGAAGCTAGTTTGATTGGAAACCTACTAACCTACGTAAATTGTTTAAATGTCTAAAAATTGTGCAATAAAGTTATGTTTCCTCTAAATTTTAATTAATATTTATATATGGTGCGCAGTGAAGTATCATAGAGAAATTGGTTGCTGCAAAGCTGTTATTCACAGTACTTGGTACTTACCTTTAACATCTATGGAATTGTTCATATCAACGAGATTGCATCTGGCTCCGTAGTATGGACTAACACACCTACAACAACAAATGACAGATAAATAATTATTTACTATATGAAAATCAATAAACCGTAAAAAAATTTCCTCGGCCAAAATTTAGGTGGAATGACAGTATACCTAAATATCTCTTTAATTATATTCTTTTTGTGTGAAATTATTTCTCAGAAAAATTTGCAACCTTTCTATGTCATCAGAAGAGAATATGTACAGTAGTCCTAAGATTTCGTGTCAGTTATTATATGGGATTAATTATTATTTGTAAATATATTTTAATCAATTAATTTTCAATACTAAAAGCGAGCAATTGGAACTATATAGCCCTTAGTTCTGTTCCATTGAACGGGGTGATTTTATTCAAGTAGTACAGCATATAGCAACTCTGTAAAGAGTTTTTAAACATTTTGTCAGCAAGTACTATATTGACCTTAAACTCTATAAATATATTATAAATTGTATTTTCCAGGTACTTTCTTAGTGAATTTACTTCATCATTGTTTATAGCCTGTCGCACAATATACTATAGGCAGTGGAAGGCTTGATGCGCAAGCGATGGACCAATTGCAAGTAATCTTCATTATTGTTGAAGGCATCCAAGAGTCGTAAGGCATTATTGCAATTTTGACAACTAATAAATTGGTTAAGAAATTACATTTTAAATCAGCCAGGTGAAAATCAATAAAAACGGTAATCGTGGAACTTGATATCTTACTTGTTAAGCTGTAAGTTGTATTTGTAACTAAAATGCATTTGAATTACCATCATAAAATTAGAATGATCCTGCGACGCATTTGAAATGATCTATCTGTTGGTGTGCACATATGATTTACCAAACATCGCATTAATTGATTTCTCATGGATTGAATTTGAAACACTCTAAAAATTGTGCACTGCATATGATTGCTCTAAATTGAATTTGATATGCCTTCATTCACATTTGATTGAGAAAACATCTAGAAGTGCAGTGGGGCATCTTTGGAAACAAAAGTGTATTAAAATAGTACAAAATGTACAAACATCGCGTTCGTTATAAGCTCACACGTTAATAAAACTGTATTTATATTGAAAAACGAGGCTTTTCAAATTTTTGTCAAAACAGTTATTTTGGTTTTTCGAATTTTCTTGAAGGTGCAGTTTTATTTTGAAAAAGTATTGCAATGTACCATATAGTCATGAATCTTAGCCAAACGTCTTTTTATGTTCATAAGTACAATCAAAAGAAAAATGGTTCTCAAAAGTAGAAACAGAAGAAATCTGAATGAAAGAAATGAAAAGCATCCAAAAAACTAGAAGAGATGAAACCATCAGAGCAATTTCATGTAAATTACAAGAACCTTTCATAAACTCTGCGGTTTTGGCAATAAAACTTATCCATTACTTTAGGTAAGAAATGCATGTAATTATTTTCTGAAACATGAACTCCGGGGAATATCAAGACAGACAGACAGGCAGTAGGTGAACAAAAGATAAGTTATATTGTATTAGGATAACGATGTTTTTATCATATAACTATGCGTAGTCCTTGATTGATTAATAATAATTTCCTTCATTTTCTCAAAAATTCCTTTGGTAAGTTCAGCTAGGCAACTATGTCCAACAATGCTCCCAATGGTCTGCTTTTGTAACGAGAACAGCTATTCATCATTTCTTGTACAATTACGAGATTAATCAGAACTAAAACCCGCAGTTAAAGAAGAACAGTCTAGGCAATAGTAGTAGGTTTCACCCACGTTCAAACACAAAGCCACCCCCCCCCCCACGTGCCCGAGCACGTTTCCGACCGAT
>JAUYWV010132480.1:0-11039 GCA_032274565.1 Nematoplana nigrocapitula
CGAGCGAAGGCTTCTTCAGCACCGGAGTGACCGAGGCACTTTTGTAGAGGCTGGGAAATTTCCCTTCACTGAAGGACTATTCGAGAATTCGAAAATTCATGATAAAATCAAGTAGATCAAATTGAAAAGTTGAAAAAATAAATATTTTTCGTCCTCGAGAGGGTGGTTTAAAATATCGGGAGGTTATTTGCATTGTTCGAACTTTGCAGGCATGTGATCTTTTATCCTGTCATTTAGAGGACACCCATTTTTTTCTACGCCCCTAAAGGCGAATGAATGAATAACTTCTGATTTTGTTATACTTTTCAACATCTTGGATTTGTAATTTCGAGTAGTGAAATCTTGGTATTGATTGTAGAAATTCTCGCCAAGCACTCGATGCCAGATCTATCTATGTTTATTTAGTTTTATCATGAATTGACAAATTCATTTGATTTGTATTTACTTTTACCCTGAAATTTTATTTCCAGGCGTATTTTTTGTCCGCCACAGGCCTACTATCTGCAATTTATGGTCGACTGGATATGGCGATACCAATTCATGCATTTGTATAATTTTTATTTGAACTTTCTGTAATCCTCCAATTGCGTTAGTTTGTTTTCTTTTTCTGATGTCAATACGGAATCAAATATTTGTCTCTCGTAAAATTTCATAGCCATTTGACGTGTGTACCCAACGATATACAGCTAAATATTTTATTGCAGTTGTAAAATATAAATGTTAAGAAGTGTTAGTGTTCATAGATGGGTATGTACCGTATATCCAATGCTATTAATAACTACTGTATTAGTATGAACAGCCAACAACTCTGAATCCTGACAGTGCCGATCGATACAGATCCGAAGTGTCTAATATATTACTAACAAGTAGTATTGGTCGATTGCGCTGATAATTGATGCATATCCATTCAATCGCAGTAGTAAGACGCCTAAGTACTGTACTTTCCCTTGTCACAGATCACATCAGTCTGTCGCACGCCTTCTCCGAGAAAGACGCTCGGGAGCTTTTTTGGCAGATTGTATGCGCCGTGGACTACTGTCACAAATCGGGAATAGTGCATCGCGATTTGAAAGCGGAAAATTTGCTCCTCGATGCCAATTTCAAGATTAAAGTTGCCGGTGAGTTGGAATAGGCGTGTGTCTCCGCCTGGTGTCAATTATTGTTTGTTGAATAGAAGTTGAATATCGGGGAAGGAAACATATAGTCGCCTTCTCGTAGCGAAACGGTGTCCTACTCCGGCAGGCAAAGTGCTGTGTTATCTGGGACTTCCTGCGGTTTCTCACTTTTTCTCCTTTCCTTTTTTCTCTTTCTTTCTCTCCTCACTTATCTCTTTACTCTCTCTCTCTCTCTCTCTCTCTCTCTCCCTTCTCTCTCTTCTCTCTCTCGCTCTCATTCTCTCTCTATCTATCTCTTCGCTCCTCTCTTTTCTCACTATTTTCTTTCTCCCTTTACTCTAACTTCTCTCGCCCTATCTTTCTTTTTTATCGTTCTATTTTTTCGATCGGTTTTCTTTTCTCTTTCTCTCTTTCTCTTTACTCTCTCTCTCTCTCTCTGCTCATTTTATCTTGATTTCCTACGGAGTCATTATCCGTATTGCCTAGTCAATATCTGTAATGGCTAAGGTCTATAGTAATTATCTGTATTGCTTATAGTCATTACCCGTATTGATTAGGTAGTTTCACCTGTAATAATTGAGTCAACAGCTACTATCGTTTTGTCTGGTCTCAGTACCTGCCCGTTGTGAATTTTTGTCATTGATTGTGCGTTCTGATTAGCTGATGGAAAGCACCCAAATCTCAATAGTTTTATTGAGTGGAAGTGTGTATTTGAATATTTCAAACCGAATATACTAACGCGAAACGCACTCACACATGACAGGAGTAGTATGCAGACAAAATGCAACAGCACATTGCATGTTTATATACAGTACAGACCTTGGTACACCGACACTTAGTCATTACGGGTATTTACTATATAGGCAATACGGGTAATGGCTAGAACCTGGGGCAATATACGGATAATGGCTAGAACCTGAGGCAATACGGGTAATGGCTAGAACCTGAGGCAATACGGGTAATGGCTAGAACCTGAGGCAGTACGGATAGTGACTTATTTCGACCTTCGACTGTAACATATACATTGTTGAGTTTTGTTGTATGAATATTAAAAATGACCCTTTCTTGTCTCATTCGGTCAGATTTCGGATTTTGCAATTTCTTTCGAGCCGACTGTCCCATGTCCACGCATTGCGGCAGTCCCCAGTACGCAGCCCCGGAGCTCTTCAAGGGGGAACTCTACGACGGACCGCAGGCGGATGTTTGGGTAAGGCGAGACCGGGAAGCCTTTTGGGGAATTCACCATCCCCAGACTACAATATACCTAATATGTTCATGACTCCAAGCAAACGGAGGTTGGGTGGAATTTAGGGATTACAGAGAGATTATCCTGCGCGCTTTTCCGACTATTATACTCCCATGCTCGGATATTTCCATAATACTTCCCATTGGCATTAAAATGTGTGGAAGAAGTTCAAAATCATCAGCCAGCATTTAAATCTGGTGACATACAGTATATAATAACCAGAACACCAAAACATAATTCGATATTTAAAACAAACAACATGAATTACTTAATGAAACGTGGACAATAGGATGCGAAGTTGTCACTCGTTGCACAAATAACAGAAAACTGCTTCACAGTCCATCGGCAGTCATCAGCTGTTAAATGTGACTGAACAGATCCTGATTGGCTCCGGGGTTGATAAGATGGCGATACGCCCCGAAGCGGCGGCAGTGCCCGCTCCTGATCTGGACCAAAAGCCTTGCATCTCTCCTGTCCACATCTGCATTCTTCTTGAGGTAACTGCATGTTGTAAACTGCTTCCGCCCTGACATGATCGGTGGGGGGGGGGCATCCCTAACCGTTCGCTTCACATACGCCGCCGCACTACTGAAAGATACAGTAAAAGAAAGGAGATTGAAACAGGACTATTCATTCTTTTGCAATTGTGTACAGTGAGATCAATGTATTTGTTTAATGACTGGCAGTAATAATCAAATACAAATTTTATTCATGTTGTGACTATAATTGTTAATATAGGCTACAGTATGAATGCTCTTCTAAATTCTTAATATTTTACTTGACTTATGAGGAGAAATGTATTTGATTTTTTGTTTCTTGAAATATATTGTTCACAGCATGACACTTCAACAAATCACATCTCTACTTTTTCATTAAATGAAATTCATTTATTTCCGCTTTACAAGTCGTCCTCCTTTTCCAAACACCTCCACGTTTTCCGTCTACCTGCGGTGAGCCACACCAAACTGTCACCTAATGTAGTAACCAAGCGATTGCCACGCATTTCTGACGACGTAAGACTATCTGCATTAAATCCGCTGCGTTTTTCCAGAGTCTCGGTGTGATTCTCTACATCCTCGTATGCGGATCCTTCCCCTTCCCCGGCGAATCGCTCTACGATATTCGCAAACAGGTCCTCCGGGGTCTCGTTCGCATTCCCTTCTTCCTATCCACCTCCTGCGAACAGGTGATCAAGAGCATGCTCCAGGTGGATCCCACCAAGCGTCTCCGGCTGACACAGGTAATTTGAACATTTTGTTGTTGAGGGGGTAGCTTGAGTTTAAAGTGGGACATAACACAGAATACCACTTGCCTGAACGTTTTTTTTTGGCTATTCTACCTTGTTTAAAAATCACTAAAACATGACAAATCCTTAGAATGTGAAGCAATGGAGAGCTGGCAAAAATTAATTGCTAGGTTTGTGTTCGCTATCTCCTGCTAGAACATCAATCCAATCGGTACCCATCCTTTTAACAGATGGTTACAACATGCGCTGTTCTGATTAATTTTCATCCAAATTTGTACCGCAGGTTTCGTTTTAAGAGGTTTTTAAATCCTTTAATATATAAAAAGCGTTGTATATTACTTTTAAATGTTATATTCTTCGGTTATATTTTCCAGTATGAATTGCAATTATTCCAGCCTTAACAAAAAGAAAATTTAAACAAACTAATATTCTTGGGAATGTGAAACAATGTAGATCTTTCAAAAAATATTTTCTGCATGTGTTCGCTCCTCCTAAAGAAGCAATCAGAGAGAGCTGAAATTTTCGGTACCCACCCTTTTAATGGCATGGTACAAATGTGCTATGTTTTAATTAATTGTCATTCATATACTGTAGGGGCCGCATGTTCCGTTTTAATTATATTTTTTATACCCTTTTGAGACTACACGAACTTTACGTCATTTTTATACCTGTTTTTGTATGTTCTTAAGCATCACTAACACATCACAAATATATTAATATGAGGACGTAATTTTGACGGATCTGGTCCAAAATGATAATTAGCAATTGAAAGTTGAACGTTGGCATAGCTGTTCCATCTGTGATACCACTCATCAAAAGCACAAAGCTATAATTTAGCCTTTACCGGGGTTCCCACTCCTTCTTAAAACCGGGAAATCCTTGAATTTTAAAATGTGAGTTAAACATTTATATTAGTTTTCGTTTTTATGACAACACAATTTAGTAGTATAGTTCAAGTTTATTCAGCTTTTATATTCCGATTGTCGTTGGCAGGTGATGGCCACGTCCTGGATGCTGCTATCGCCCAATCTGACCCACTATCGGGGCATGTTAGCGCGGGACAGTTTGAGAGCGCGGGAGGCCCGCTTCGAAGAGCTTTTCCGTCAGGAGCATCCGGAACATTCGGAGGCCAGAGCCAGCGAGACCTCCCAGCGAAGACAACGAGATGTAAGGTCGCCTCTGTTTGTTGTACTAGAGACAACTATGAGAAATGGGCGCGCAGAGTTATCTTTATATCCATTAGTATGGTTGTGGCATTCTAAAAGAATTACACTTAGCGTAATCGGTTAACATAGGAAAAAATTACAAATTGTGCTAAAAATGTATTTTTGTTATATTGTTATGTTTAAAGAACTCTTTTTGTCTTTTTCATTATGGTTCTCTATCCAACACAAACTCAATTACTTTCTCCTCAGAGATTCCAGAACTACTGTAGACCAGGCAGAAGACGTTTTTGTGAAATGTGCTCCCTTCAAAACAAAAAAGAAATAATATCGTTTGAAATTATTTTGAATCATTTAGTCCATTGTTACAACACTACAATTTGATCAATTTTATTGATTTGTCCACGTCATGAAGGAACTGCCCATTTGTAGAGGAAAGTCGTATCGCTGGCCAAGGTCTCCAGCATAGAGTAGGTACATAATACATAGAGGTTCGTCTCCAAGGTGGTTGCTAGGTTTTTATCCAGTAACGTTTTGAGAAAGTTAAAATTATAAATAATTTATTTGTACAAGTCAACAATATAAATGCATATATATTGCACGTTTTTTGTTAATATTTTAGTATATCAAACTGCTAAATTTTTTGAATATTATCACGGAATTATATGTTATTCTATAAAGTTTTGTTTTTAAAACGCGTATAATGATGGGTGGCGCCATATTATTTGGAAGCTTTTTTGCGTGTCATTTATTTGTGATGAGAAAAGGTAAAAAATGCAGTGCTTATGGTTGTCATTTTCCATTGATTTCATCTCTCCTTTCATTTATTGTCTCTTTAACTCCTTCACTCTCATTCCATCTTTGTTTTGTTTGTTTGGTATCTATACGTTAGTTGAATGTGACCTTCCCTCGCAATGCCCTCGTTTCTGTTTGATTAGTGTGTGACGTTGTTGTTGTTATTATTCCCGGTCGGGGGGGTGGGGGGCGTCACCACCCCGACCTCCTGGAGGAAGGATCGGATTCAAAGGACCGCCCTCGCCCATTGCGGCCATGGAGGGATCTGGGCCGAGGAGTCGGAGGCGAGAGGCGGCATGGGCACAGTCCAGGACAAGGTGACGGACGGGCGTCCTGGGGACCGCCCCCACAGTCGGGCGACTCCGCTTTCCTGATGCGGTGTAGTTAGACCCGGAGGTGTGGAGAATGTCCACTGCGGAGCTGGGTCAAGGAAAATTCTTCCTCCCTGGTGCCGGTGCCAGTTCTGTTGATCCCAGCAGGGGTGCAGGCTCGATGGGTCGCGCAGTGGGGGTAGGGGTCATAGATCTGGCGGTTCAGCTGAAGAGCGTGGCTGAGCGGGCCGATTTAGTGTCTATCAGGCAGTCCTGAAGTGCGTTGAAATTCCGTTACGTCATCAAATCATACTGTTCTGTTTCATGGATTCACTGAATTCCCTCAGGTTCACGGGGATCTATATGATAGTTTAAGGTCACTAACAGTCTGGTTAAATTATTCGGAAACATATATACTGTATACTACTCATATCGGGTAGTCAAAAAGTCGTACATTCTTACACTAGCATTTTTATGGATTACTATTAGGTAAAAAATAAGCTTATTTTTTACACTATGTAAGATAGAAATACATGTATATTGAAAATTTAAGTGTAGTTAGTTGTTCATTTACTTCGAGTTGAACCTCTGTGTACTAATTACTCTATGGTCTCTAGTTTTAAAATCCCCCAAAAAAATAATTCACACTTTGAGTATTCCTTGACTGATTCTTTACGTGTTTTACAAAATGTACATAAAATCTTAGTATGCGTTATTTTGGTTTATCAACGTTATTATTTACAAAATGGGCTGTATTAGCACTGCATGCAGAGCGTCATCTAAATCATGGAGAAAATGGTTTCAAATATCAAAATAAATTTTGCTTTACCACTATTCTATATATTATATAATACTCACTAAAGCAATTGTTCTGTCGCACAGGTGGACCCTGTGGTGCTCCGTGCCCTGGGCATGGCTGGCTACGACGAGGACGAGATCCGAGCAGCAGTGGCCCATCCTGCCTACGACCGGAACTACGCCATCTACCATCTGCTCAAGGACAAGATCAATCGGGCAAGGTCCAGTCAACAACAACACGATGAACAGGCTGCCATGGGTGCCGGCAAAGCCCCGCTAGACGCGTTCCCCATGGACACGGAGTCGGAGGAGACCACCGCCGAAATGGATGTCGTTCCGGTAGGGAGGGATGGAGTGAGTCGGGTTTATAGTAACGTAGGGATTTGATGTTGAACTTTGAAAGTTAGGACATACACAGTATTGTAGTTTGGAGTTTTGCTATGGTGTCAAAAGGAGCAGGACAAGAATAAAGGGGGAGCGTGGTTAGATTGAAAGTGTTGATGTTCAGAGAGGAGAAAATAAAAGAGGGAGCGAAGCTGCCTCGTCAGACGGCGCGTTGTTGTTGTAGTTATAATTCTTGGCCGCGGGGACGCGGAAGAGTCCCGACATTTGGTAGAAAGATGAATAAAAGGAAAGAAAATATAAATAAAGAAGGAGCTCGAGAGTGTCAAAAAAGGTAGGATAAAGAAAATGGAAGATAGATTATACAGAAAAGAGAGGGGGAAGAGAGAGAGAGAGGAGAGTGAAAAGAAAGAGTGCAGCAAATTGCCTTCCGAAGAAGGACTCCCCGCCACAAGAAGGTGGCTGCACGTCGGGAGGATACTGGTAACCTATTGGATGTGCATAAGAATGTGAGCAAACGTCATGGACATAATAGATCATAAATCATAAGAAGGGGGAGATCCAGGACAAAAGACGTCATTTGGGGGAGGCCTAGATAAGAGCGTGAAAGAGGCGAGCAGTTGATATGACCCCCCCCCCCACACACACACACAGGAAGTTTCAGGGTGTGTATCCCCGTGGAAGGGACGCGCCAGCGCTCTGACCTACCGGAGGAAATAGAAAGGAAGAAAATAGATAAAATAAATTGAGAAAATAAGAGGCAGAGAAAGACTAAAAAGAGGAGAGAGAATATAAATAAAAAAGAGAAGAGACGTAAAGAACGATTAGAAGTGTAATAGAGAGAGAGGAGCTAGAGAAAAGAGAGAAAAAATAGGGAGAGAGAGAAATAAAGAAAAATATAGAGAAATGAGAAAGATAGACAAAAAGAGGAAAGCAATGGGGAACCCTAGGAGGTCCCAGTTAGCGCAGCACTTTGTCTGCTGAGCAAAACCGGCTTTTTCTTCCAAACACAAACGTACTCGCTCCACCCGCATTACGCTATCCCGCCTTCACCCCAAATAACCACTCTATTCTTTCATTCTAATCTCAAGCGCACTGACTATGTGACTTTTTTGCTCCTCTGGCAGTGAGTCTTGTCATGACTTCGCTGTCGGACTCTTCCTACTCCGCTGCATACTAGTTGTTACATCCCTCCCCCACTGATATGTTGCAGAGCTCCGCTGAAAAGGCCTCTCCCGAGGTGGACAGTAGTACGGTGCGTTCTGTCTACAATCTGCTCCAAGCGGACGAAGTGGAGAGCACGTCGGGCTGGCCGGAAGAGGATGAAGCGGCACTGTCTCGCTATAACTCTGTCCGGCGGCACACTGTCCAACTGTCCACCACCCCCTCCCCCCTGACGCCGGCAGCGGTGGGTGCGGGCACTCCTCACACCTTCACCTCGCGACCGCCAATGTCCCACCAGCACAGTCTGCAGCACCCACCCACTTCGTGCTCTTCCTCCTCCTCCGAGATGACCACTGTGGAGGGCGTGGGCGGTGCCGGCTGGTGCATCCTGCGCTGTCTGCCCCAACTCAATCTGCCCGCCAATTTACCAGCCGTGATGCACCAACCCGTGGCCAGATTCACCGTCAAGGATCCCCATCTGCTAGCCCCGCCAGATTTTATGACCCCATGTGAGTTGGCACGCCTTTTGACAATTCCGTTCTAGGGATTGGATCCAGAGTTGACCGACAACTGCGAGGGTGACGGTGTTTGGACCGACACCAGACCGAAAAACAGTCATGGAACGCGACGTGCTGAGGTTCCTGCGCATGCCCAGAATAACGGACGCTGGATAGCAGCCGCTGAGCTGCTCAAAGTGGCGGAAAGGGAAGAAGAAGTTGATTAAGAGCAGTGTATGGCTTAGAAGAGAGGATGAGGTGAGACAGTGGTGAAGGCGGTACTGGTAGGAAAAGGAGAGGGAATGGTTGAAAAGAGGAGAGAATGATTGTTAGGGTTAGTAGGGGACAAACTGCTTGCGAAAAATAATAGTGTATGCATATGGAAAATGAAAGGAGACACGAGGGTACGGAGGGGAAAAGGATGGTATAGGTGCGAGGGGGCACCTGATTGATTGGGAATTTGTCAGCTTCGGGTGAAGCTTTACAGAGGCCCCGCGTGAAGGGTCCCAACTTGCCTCCTCTAAGCGTCTCACTAAGGAGACCTACCGGCAGCTTTTCACGGGGTCGTGAAGGGTCGCGCCAAAAGCACAGGCCTCAGGGAGAGGCTGTTCGAACCGAGAGCGCCCATGTCGGTGATGCTGGAACGACCGAACGATGTGATAAGATTGCTGAGGGGATGGGTCTCTTCTAGATCCCGCCTACATCCGCGCCAGTGAGTGTGGGAAGGGCGTGACCTGCATAAGAAGAAGAAAGGAAAAAGGAGAGAGGAAAGTAGGGAAGGGAAAAGGAAAAGAGGAGGGTAGGGACGGAGAAGAAAAGTGAGAAAGGGAGGGTGAGTAAAAGTGAGGGTAAGGAGGGAAAAGAAAATAGAGGGGAGAGAGAGAAGTGGGTGGGGAGGGAAAAGTAGGGAGAGATGAGACATGGAGGGGAGAATAGGGATGGAAATGAAGGGAAGAGAAAAGAAAAGTGGGTAAGCCAGGCAGGGAAAAGAAGGTAGAGAGGAGAAAATAAAGAGAGGGTAGTGGATAGGGGTGAAATAGAAAGAGGGAAAATAAGGTAAGAGTGGCGAGAGTTAGATAGATGGCAGGAGGAAAGACGAAAGAGAGAGAGAAAAGATGGAATGAGAAGTGAATCAGCTGACTATTATCATCCAACCTCGTTTGGTTTGTTATGGTAATTGTGTTTCCGTTGGTCAATAACTATCCTCTGAAGAATCTAGAAATTAGCAAAGGTGTTTTAGCTTATATTATGTGATTACTGTGTCAGTCTTCTATTCTCGTAAGTCGTTTCACTTCGTTCAAACCTGCAAAATTAGAAATCGCCTATAGTGTCAAATACTTTGCCCTATTTGATCCGCTGCCTCATCTATGTTGGTTCCCCTTTATGCAGATAGTTCCGCCTTCCCGCGGCGTTCCTCTGACGGCTCAGCTGATATGCAGCCGCTGCATCGGTCGAATCCTGGTGTTGGAGGCAGTTACCCGGAGCAGTCAACTACCAAATATAGGACCGATGTAAGGCCCGCACTTACATTATAGTTACATTGTTAGGTGCATTTGCCCGTTTGTTTTCTGTGAAGTCGGATGACTATATGGTGTAGCGCCACCAAAAAAAGTTATCGAATTGCGCGGTTGAGTATTGTCAGGCAGATTTAGTCTGAGATTTTATATCTAGCAGTTCGTTAAATAATTAGATTGGGCACTCGATTACCGTAGTTTTTAAAACGATCGTTATTTTTATAGATAGAAACTCTAATCGGAAAAGTCCAGTTTGGAATTTCCAGCAACATTATACAGTAGTATACACTATCGGTGGTATTTCAGAAGTCGGGCTAAGACCAAATGCGCGTGCTAAGACTATAATTCCTCGTCTAGTGCTAAGTGGTATCGCAGAAGGCGTGCTAACTTAGCATCTCGTGCTAACTCGCTGGAGATTTAGCCCGAAGGATATACCCGTGCTAACTACAACCCGGGCGATAGCTAGTGTTACGATTTACTCCGCACATGAAAAACTATCTTTATATATATTTGTCAAGTTGTTTGTATGTGTGTTCCGGGTGAGCGGCCGGACCGTTGGTGCCAGCAACCCGAAATTTAGCATGAGTGACCCCTCAACCCTGCGGGTAACATAGGGGGTCAGTTCAAGGTCAAGGGGTCAGGGTCGAGGTCAATGCGGCTAAAAACGGTGTGAAATGGCCGTTTCGGGCAGAAGGCGGCCGGACAGTTGGTGCCAGCGACCAGACACTTTGCACGGTTGACCCCCTTAGCCCTGCGGGCAACATAAGGGGGAGCGAGGTTGACCTCCGAGGTCGGCGTCGAGGTCAAGGGGTTGGGGTCGAGATCAAGGAGGCAAAAAACAGCGCGAA
>JAUYWV010132491.1:0-11039 GCA_032274565.1 Nematoplana nigrocapitula
GGTGTCTTCAATTTTCAATGCAGTTAAAGTCGCTGACTTTAACTTAAACTCTACGATTTTACAAAGTCAGCACTATGAATAAGGATTGCTTCTAAAGTCGGTGACTTAATAAAGTCAGCACTATGAATACCGCCCCTGCTCTCCAACTTGAAGTGAACATGCAATACAGTAAAGCACAATCGACAACTCACCAATTTGCGCACTGCTATAAACCGTACCACCGTTAGCCATGCTATCTTTGATATCGATGAGCGAGTGTTCACCTATACAGGCAAAATAGGCTCCAATTAATATTTTTACTTTCGAAAATATTCTAATGACTAAGCATTTGCAGAAAAAATTTTACACTGTAATTTTCAACAAGTCTAATTTTTAATCGTTCCATATTCGATTAAGGAAATGCAATAGTACCATAATACATATACTACTTTTAAAAATGTCTTACACAATAAAATCCATTGTTAACAATTTCAAAATACGTTTTGTTCAAAATCCGATGTGAATTAAACAATCGTTAAGATAAAACATACTGTTTCCTATGAAATGGCGATTCATCTAATATTTATTATTATGGGCTGCCTTTGAAATTTTTTTTACTATCTCTATATGGCTGCGCCACTCCGAAAATGCTACAGATGTAATCAGCCATTTTAGCTAAATAAGGTAATTTTTTATTAGTGAAATATTATAAATAAAAATGAAAATATGCATTTTCATGGATTAGGATGAGAGTAAAGTTTATAATTTTCAATGTAATAAAGCTGTATTTTTTACTCACCATCTAAATTTCCCCCGTAGAAAAATCGAATTATTCCAGGTGGAATGCTGGGTTTTTCCAGGACTGAAAAATGAAAAGTGATAATCCGATATGTTGAAGATGAGTTGGTGGAGTTGAAATGTTAGACAAGGATGCGGTAATAATTACTGCTTAATGTACGTATATGATCAAATAGGAATTAGACTTTAGCACTAGTCCTAGTGAAAACTGGCTGTTTTTCATTTAGACCACTCATTTGCGTGTTATATTTGTTCTATTTTTTTATACATAACTCATTTAGTTAGATTTACCATCCCTGGAGTCTTTCTTGAACAAATTCTTATAAAAAGTAAGAAGCATATATTTATGAACAAATATAAATAACTGCAAAATGTATGTGTTGTAGAGGCAGCATTGATAAAAGCTATATATTGAATGAATTACAAAAAAATAAATCAAAAAGTAATAGAACAATCTAACAGGAGTCACGTATATTCGACAGATGTTTGCTTGGCAAGCTGTTTATAAGATATATTTTTAAAAAGACAACCAATAATTTAAAAAAGACATCATGAAGTTCGTAGACGGTTAGGCCGTTGGTGCACCCACTCCATTGACATCCGTTTGCCAATCATCCCTGTCTGTTGCTCGATGGTACAACAACAGTCCACTTTGACCTGGCCATTCGTTGATGTCATCAAACCGTGTTCGCATTGCTCTTCCTTGGTGTCGTTTACCATCACAAACTCTCCTTGCATAAGGTGTTTCGTCATTGCATCGCGCCTCATCTGATGGCCAAAGAACATCGGCTTTCTCTGCAAGATTTCTCGCATCAGTCTTTCTCGTCTTATACCATCTCTCACTCTCTCTCTCTCTCTCTCCCTCTGAGTCACTTGGCTTAGACGAGGTGCTGTGGCCTTCACGTATCGACGCCATCATTCACGATGTACTGTTCGTTGAGATGCTTGTTGAAGACCGCATCCAGCCCATTCCTCGATATCCGACTGCGGCCTTCCTCTTCTACGCGTACCTTCCACTTTGCCTTAGATGATGTCCTTTTCCAGGCCGTCATGTCTCATCACGTGGCCAAAGAATTTCAATTTCCTGCTCACGATTTGTGCGATTTGCATCGGCTTTCTGTTCAGCTGTTGGATCACCCATTGATTTGTCTGTCTGTCTCTCCAGGTGACTCGCAGCAGTCGTCTATATGTCCACATTTCAAATGCATTGAGTTTCTTTTAAACTTTCCATGATTCACTTTCATATATATGATGCAAGCTGCTAAAACTTTTTCCTAACCACAATCATTAGTCCTTCTCTTTGGCCCATGCAATCCAAATAGTCAACCAGCGGTAGCAGTTCATTTCACTCTTTCAGATATTATCAGTCACTGTCCAGTTTTTACACTCGTGACCATAGCTTTCATTAATCTGATCTTAGCTATCGCTTTAAGTTTTCTTGCCAGCCAGATTTCTCCAGCTTTTCTAATTCGCTCGTGGCCGCCCTAATTCTGCTTTTAACTTCTGCCTCGCTCGTTGCCTTCTTCGTTATTGTGACCCCATGCAGATATTTTAACTTTCCAACCTGCTCCAGATCTTGTACAGCGACTTGGTCTAAGGCGCCTCTCCCCTTCATCATTACCGAACCTTCTAGCTGAATTATCTAATCGATTTTATCTCACACAGTTCTTCACCACTGCTAGCAAGAAGATTAATATCATTTACAAACCTAAAGTTATTGATTGTAAAACATCCACAGTTAACGTCACTTAAGTATCCTCCTCCAATACATCAAACATTGTCCTTTCCAAAAAATAGGCTGCCCCGATTTCATCCTCCGCTCGCTAGCCTCTCCTAAAAATGCGCTATCAACGCGTCGAGGTCGACGGAGATGTATCCCCTTGGCTACCAGTACGCGTTGGTGTCCCCCAGGGGACCCTAACCGGTTCTATCGCCTTCATCCTCCTCGTCAACGATCTGGACACCGACATCAAATATGTGGACGAGTTAACCCTGAGCGAATCCACTAGCGATCCATCAATCTACACCATGAAAGAGCGCATTAACACCACTCTCCACTGGACGCAAAGGAACAGCATGAGAGTTAACGCAAAGAAAACACAAGATATTCGAATCTTTGTTCCTCGTCAGAACCCAAACTGGTCAAACTTAATTGTTAATTCTGAGGAGATTATACCATCTACAACAGAGAAATTACTTGGCCTCATAATTCAACAAAACCTGTCCTGGAACTGCCACATCGACGCCATTGTCCAGAAAGCAAACAAACGGATCTACACTGTGTTTACTGCAACGAACAGGCGTCAAACTCGAAGATTCCGCCCGCACATATACCAGTCTCATACGATCTGTGCTAACCTAGTGTTCCCTGGTATGGTTCTCCTCCACCACCATCGGCCAACGTTCGAGCGCTTGAGTCGATTGAACGACGAGCACTGAAAATAATCGTCCCTTCCATGGACTACGAACACGTTGAGAATAACACCTCTTCTGACCCACCTGGAAGACCTGTCTGCCGCCTTCTCTTCAGGACGGCAACCAAGGAGCAGTCAGGCGAACTGAAGCGCATCCTTGATCCCCACAGAGCCGGCCCCCTCTCCACAAATCTCCGAAACCGACGCCCCTATATGTTCCGCACGAGGACTGAACGTTTTAAACGACCAGTTTCCTCATTCCATGCTGCACGTGTGCATAATGTTGACTACTGTTATTCCTTTTATCTCCCTGTACCAACAAAACTCGTATTGTGGTTTTTGAGAAAAACAAACTTTTAACATTAACCTTTACCTTTAGATTAAACAAGGTGGGGAAGAAGATACATACTCCCTGCCGTACTCTAACCGTACTGCTTTTCTTCTATCCGCGTACAGTTGTTGAACCAACCCAGTCATGTTTTTCCGTAGAGTGCTACCACTTTTGTTGATTCTACTGCCGACATGACAGTTGTCATCCTGTCTGCAAATGCGAGAAGTAAGTTCACTGCTCTTATTGGAAGTGGTAGTAGGGCTAAAAAAAGAGTTGTTATTACTTCGAATAGTACCTACTGAATATTGTGTTATATCGTTTAAAAGCAAAACATCTGAATCTCGTCTAGTACCAGAAATTAAAACGTCAATTATCCTTCATGTCAGTTGAGATAGGTGAGTTTGAATAAAGTGTAATCGGATGTTATGGTTGCTCCGTATAATCTTTCTCTACCCAAGATGCTTTGAAAAACCCGAGTTTTAAAAGTTTTTAATATTCCTACTTGATTTGCATTGAGACTGCACAGTCCCGAAGCCCGGACTGCATTGACACGTTTCCACACGACCGCATGTTCCCGGATAGCACACATTACTGTCGGGTCTCCACGAACACCGCTCTGTATAGAAATAACAATTATAGTAAGTTATTTGTAGATACAGTAAGTTACATAGTACCTCTTGCAAATAATGTCCGCATATGCTGTTCGTACTGTATACTGCATGTACTCAGTATAAATAACAATCCCTTAGAGTGACCACTTACTCAGACAAGATTTTCCGTCCGGGCTGACTTCAAACGCATTGCCCCCACTGGGTCCGTAGTCGTAAAGACAAGTTTTGCATCGGAGCGATCCCTGAATATCGGGATAGACGCAGATGGAGAGTTGACAATTGGTTACCTTTGGGCAGGCTGAAACCAACAAGACCAAATGCCACAGTACTCAATTTCATGAATAGTTTCTATAGTAGCTATGTGGTTATGTCGCATACACTCGCCAGGTAATAAATTATTGCCAACGAAAAATAATGAATCAGCTGCTAAGCATCAGTAGTGTTTACTCGCCGTGCACTGTATACGCCAGCGGCTTGCTGCACCTGCGGTGGACGCATATGTAGAAGGCTGGCATTAACATTGATCCGTTCATGTAAAAGTTGGCGTGTACGATTTCATCGTTTGAACGTGCATTGCGTTCACACAGAGACATAATTCGCATTTATATGCAGATTTATACAGATTGTTGCGAAATGTTTGTTGTCACCATAAAATTAAATGCATTGGTAATTAAATTTAGACGAGTGCATACATACAGTACATGTACCTATATGAGGCCTAAACACAAACATCATTTATAACTTATCCACAATAGCCGTGAGTGCACCAACAGGAGTTTCTCCTTTTTGCACTGCACCTGTTATCACATCATTTCACTAATTCACTTTTATATTTGTCACTTTAAGTCATCCTCCATACCATAGAGTACATACAACACAGTGGTTCATCTCTAAGGTGGTTGCTATGTTTTATCCGGTAAATGTTTTTTTTAAATAAAATTTGCAATAATTAAATACCTCTGGTAAACAATATAAATACATAAGTACTGTAGTACAATTTTTTGCAAATACTCTAGTCCATTAAACGGATACCAATAATTAATTGAATAATATCAATCAATCATAAATAATGCTGCAAAGTTTTGCTTTTTAAAAGGGAGTCGCCATATTGTTTAGCTACCCTTTTTTCGTGCTTTTCAGGAATTTATTGTGGGGAAAGGAAAGTTATGTAGTGCCTATGGTTCAATTATTGAATTGACTATACTAGTAACGGAGGTGGCGAGGGATTTGCGCAAGTGTCGGTATTGTGTGCATGGAAAATTGGAACACTTCACAAATTTCCAGGTTATCCATGGGCACGGGCCGTGCTAATGTAAATAAATCTTTCTGTATAGTAGAAATATATTTTAGCGCGGAACAAAAACAAATGTATGAATATTAACTAATAACTGTAGTACAACCTATTTATAAAAATTAGACTTAATAAATATGCATACTACTTATACAAGGTAGGAAAAAGTAGTGCATGCGTACACTAGTAATTTGATGGATTACTTTTAGCTAAAAATATTATGACGCTGCTCGTTTGTAACATTTCATTTAAAAACAATTTTCAAACATAATCTTGGTAAGCTACTAGTCGATCACTTACTAAACATTTATATTTAAACATCATTTAACAATAGAACACGACCTTTTCTTTTAGAAATGGCATGTTCGACAAGATATCCTCTAGCAGACCGGTTCCAGGGTAAGATTCAAACCCGTACCCCAGTGATCAGCAGGCAAACGTGTCGCGCAAACATGTCATTTCTGATAAATAAATTACAAACATTTATTTTTTGTATACTACTATAATAGCACTAAAAGTATTATAACATGAATTATTACATTTGTCGGCATATGTGAGCACATAGCCTAGAGTATGTTCAGTACGAACTTACGATCACATCTAGGCGATCGATAGCCTTCTTTACATTTCTCGCAGAAGTCTGGACGAACACATACACCCCCATTTTTGCAGGCATCTACATTGCCGAAACAAACAGCTGAAATAAAATAAAAAAACAGAACAGAAGTTTACTAAGATATGATTTTGCCTATTGTTTAGTTCATTGTATTTAAAAATGTATACGAATTGTAAAAAGGCGATAGTTGAGAGAATTAGGTCGAAAATCATAGGTGTAAACACTGATTAATCCCGCCTAAGTAAGTAAGTAAACACTGATTTATTTATTTTTACATTTTTGTTAGAGGTCAAAATAGGGAGAAAAGAAGGAACCTGGTGAGAGATTGGAATGAATGAACGTTACGATTGCTAATACATTTTTCAGGAAAGTAATCTACACATGTAGTTTTCTTCAATCTAGCAGGTTTCCGCTGATACTGCTAAACCTGTAATAAGTAAAAGTCAGATTTTCAAGACTGTGGTCACGCTACTTCGTACGACTGATTTTTTTCGATGAATCTGAGATTTAGACGTGTATTTTGGCAACAAGATAACGCACCAACGTAAAACAGCTGGTGTATAGGCAGACGCCTCAAAACATCGATAATCTTAAGATGACAATTTGCATTCATGCCATAGTTGTGATAGATTGCATTTGTAACAAGAAGGATCGCACACTGAGTTTGGTATGAATAAGTTGTCTTGAAACCACGGCCTTTATATCTCTCATTGTATTGCAATTGTATTTTCTGTTTTTTGGGGGTTAAATCACTACCGTATTGCTGTAGATCGATAATTAATCTAACCGATTATAATAAGCTTCAATTAAATTTTCTGGCTTTTTAGTGCAGGGCACCCTGTACATACCTTTAAGCTATAGGATAAATTTGAAACAATATCATCAGCAAGGGTATTAAAAGGACATCGAACAACTTATGTACGTTTGCACTGAATTGGCACTCCGGACCAGGTTTGACCCAGCTGACACGTGTGCGTCACGTGACCCCCAGTATGTCGATAGCCCGCATTGCACTCAAACTGAACACGCCCGCCCACCAGGTAACTGCCTCTTGCCCCGCCCGCGATGTTCGCATTGGCCGGTAGAGAGGGATTGGTACAAGGTATTGGGGTGCAGGAGGGCGGCCCCGAACTCCAACGCGGTCCGATGACACATTTGGCCACAGCCGATCCCGAAGTGATGCGATAATGAGTGCGACATGTGTAACGAACTGTCTCGCCGACGGTGTAGGTAGATTTTGAGGGACTGTAGTCGGCGTTACTGGCGGGTGCCGGCGAATTGCAGGGAATGGCTGCGCAAGCAAAAATAACACATGTGGCTTGACACCCTCCCTCTATGTTCGCTGGGTGTCCTCTACCAGTCGTAAAGCAACATAGTATGTATAGTATGCAGTTCAAAAAGCCCTATACTCGATAGTCTCCCTATGTGAACATTATTAAAAATTGATGTAAATCCATATTCCCTAGGAAAGAAGGTGACTAGCTGTGGATTTCGAGAGCTCCGAAAAAAATAATTTCACCACAGCGTATAAATGGCATCGCGCCTGACCCGGGCCGGATTAGGGGGGGGGGGTACCAATGTATCCCTTGTACCGGGCCTCCGCCGAAAGGGCCCCCCGGAGTTGCAGAATTTGACTATCAAATCCATAGAGTAATAGATCAAAACCAGAGATATTCTCAGATCAAAACTAAATATATTGATCTATATTCTCTAGATAATAAATTAATGTCAGAATGAGATAAATTGTCATAAAAAAGTTAAACACACCACACTCGCATTTGTGCCTCTTTCAAACTCTCTCTCTCTCTCTCTCTCTCTCTCCATTATATAAAAGGAAGTATAGGAATAAGCTGCACATTCTACTGACACTCTAACCTGCAGACAGACAATTAAACTGGTATAAACAATTGCATTTTGACTCATATTTCATTTCACCACTGTGGCCCATTTGATTTTTTAGATAAAAATGAGCATAACTCGTGAACTACTAAACAAATTTTAACAATTCTTTGAAATTATAAATACGCAAGAAATTATCTTTAATTTGATATACGCTATAATAAATACACTTGAGCATTAAAAAAGTTAGATGTTGCAATTTTGAAGCTCTAGTTAAATGTACTTTAGTGGAAAATGTGTCAGCACTTGTCACGTCTCCAGTTTGTTTTAGTATACACGACAAATTGTTTAAGAGTTGCATTTGAATCTAACACATTTGCAATAAATTTAATGACAATTTTAACGCATTTCTTTAAAGGGATTTAAATGCATTTATTTAAGAGGTTGGTGACAATGGAAATGCATCTTTTTAATAATATTTATATGCATTTATTTAACAGTTGTATCTAACGCATTTTTATATAATCTAAGTAATTGGTACCGGACCCCCGGAACCTTAATCCGGCACTGCTCGCCTCCTTGCCAGTAGCAAATCAAGCCGGGTTCACCTTCGCTTGTGTACACCTGATGAGTCCCAATAAAGATGAAACTAGTTGTGTACTATAGAGTTGGACCGGGAAGTTTGGAATCCACAACCAACCAGCACACCTAGTGAAAAGGCATTTCCATTTATAGAAGAAAGCCCTGCATGGAGAGTTTGTGCGATAAACAGCAGATGTATCTGGATAAGATTCCTGGAGATAGCTTAGGAATATCTTTTTGCAAAGGAAGACAAAAGGCTTTATTCTAGTGTGTCATGAAGTGAATTACTTGTCCTATCTGGATCAAATAATGTACTTTTTGTAGATTAAAACACCTGGTGACACATTTAGTTTAGTGTAACACTTAATGATTCATTTTATGACCTATTGTCTCTATTTATATATGACCATCAATCCTTGACAGTCGCAGAGAATGAAGATGTGAGAATTACCTGAGACATACCTACAGTATTTAAACAGATAAGCAGCTGAACCCCAATCGACCGGATATTAAGTCTGTATTACAGAAAATAGACAGGAATGGACATTAATTGACAACTATAACTGTACCAGCGACCAGAACATGATCAAAACGGAGGATGAGAAGGTGGATAGATATCAGGATCTAGCGTTTGAAATCAAGCGTATTCAGAGAGACTCAAAAGTGAAAGTAATACCATCATGATCGGTGCACTTGAAACTACCTCAAAGAATGCATAGATATGGTATGTAAAATGAGTCTGCCAGACGATATTGGAAGTGGGCAGTTGTCGGTCATCCATGGAAAAGCTCACATTATGAGAAAGCTGTTGTGTTTCTAAACTACAGGAAGTAGCCGCCAAAACAGGACTGAGAAGACCCAGTGAAACATCGAAGAGCTGAAGAAAATCGCATAATAATAATAATAAACGATTATGAAAAAAGGATATCAGATATTACAAACAAATAAACTAAATGCATTTGAAATGAAGTGCTACAGAATACTTTTGAAGGTAGGCTAGACTGAATACTGAATTCTTGCAAATACGTCTCAGTTCGCGGCCACTCTCTTCCTTGTAAGGTGCCTTTTTCAGGGTAGAAAGTAAAATAAAGAGTGAAAAGAAATAAAAGAAAAAACGCAACAGAAAGGTAACAAAACGTGGTACTCATGATATTCAAGTTTCCCATGAACATCTAATACGTTATATTCCTAATTTGAATATTGTGCTGTCAGTCGTACTCTTCTCAGATCTTTACGTTGTTGTCGTTTGATATTTGTGCTTGTTTAAATAATTCAAATATTGTGACGGTTTTGAAACTCCTTCTTAGCTTTCCAATTACCTTCGCAATTGTTGAACAGGCTAATTCAGCTTTTCACTTTATCAAATCCACTCGAAGGAATTTTATGTAAAAAATCGATTCAATTCCCTACAGTACTAATGCCATTCTATCACAAAGATATTGCGGACAAAATACAGTTGTAGGTAGTTTTTTATTCAAGACCCGCAGACTGAAATTTCCCAATGTTTACTTTGATTAAAATTTATACCACGTCTTTCTTATACACTATTTCATGTTGTATAAAGCTAGTAGGCGTATATAATACATATTCACGGTTAACGTTGTTGCTGTCCCTTTCTAAAAAATGATTTTTATTCTTGTTCACATATCGTTTATGTATTATTTATATATTGATGTTCATGTACTTGTTGCTTACGAAAAATACGTTTTCTTAGTTTTAAAAATGTATGAAAATGACGATGCTCTCCGCTGGTTTGTAAAGAATGAAAACTTGAACAGTTATGAAAAATATCTAAAAGTGACCTTGTTCAGGACCACACCTCCCATCAAATAATTCTGGGTATACTGTATCTCTGGATGTGACCAGGTTGGGCCGATTGCAGAAAGATCCCTTTACTTATAGGAGTTTTCGTCTGTCTCTACGGGATCTAAGCCAGTGTTCATTGCAGTTGTGACCACGGGTGATTCTGTGACACCAAATTTGGACGATGTCAAGCTCATTTGCTAACTTTTGGTTGATGTCGACAAATCTTGACAAAGGTATTCAATAATTGATCGCAGAGTTGAAGTGATTCTTTTTCAAAAGGATGGGGTTGAGGAAATCTAAGGCATAAATTCGCCTGGAGGCCGCGTGTTTGACTAAGGTTTTCGTCTAAAGTTACTCCAATAATATTCAGACAATGTGTCTAATATACGAACGTTTTTATCATTTATTGACATTCAGAAGACCGAACACAAGGCGAATAAATACGGAGAAGGACAAGCACTTTGAGGGATTCCAGAAGCAATCCGAGCAGTTGAGGGACTGTGGACGCGGTGACAGTTTTACCTTCTTTAAGTAGCCGTATTGGATATCCACAGAATATAGCGCAACATGAAAGGACAAGATTGAAATTTGAAAAGTTGCATGTGCTCAAACGTTTTACAGAGTAGCGTTTCAATAAAAAATACGCTCAAAAGCACCTTTCTTGAAATAAGTTTAACCCTATCCTACCGGGGGCGGGGGGCTGATTCGGCCCCCCTGTTTTATTTTTGCTGCCATTGTTTTTTGGATAATCGCGTGATCTCCAGTTTTCATG
>JAUYWV010132502.1:0-11039 GCA_032274565.1 Nematoplana nigrocapitula
GGTCCAGGTCTAGGTTATCCCTTGACTTGGGAGTCGTTGGGGGGGGAGACATGAGTGTAGAAGAAGCACACAAGCTTTAATAGCCGGCCTGTTATTGACTGTCATCAGGAGATCTGGCATGTTCACTTCTGTCCATTCTTTGATGTTGACAAGCCAGCTTTTCCTTTGCCGTCCACATCTGCGTCCACCTTCAACTGTGCCCCTGCATGATAGTATTTCTAGAGTAAGTTAGTGTATGTGGAATAGCTTTCTTAGGCATTTGTTCTAAAATGCTTGAATTCTTCTCCCTATTACTGCCAGAAGTGTCCACATCTCGCATCCGTACAACAAGATGGAGATGATCAGAGACTTATAAAGTATAAAACCTACTTAGCTGAAAACCAATTATTCGAAAATGATGGTGATATGCCTACAAATAATATCTACTAAATTCCTTTTTGAAATTTGACAAGAATAGTAAAGAAATTTTATATACAAAAATCCAGCTTATGTGTATTTTCATAAAATGTGAACTGAATAATTCACTTGTACTACAGCATAATTACAGTATTTCAGGTAACTCTGCATTTTATTTAGAAGAAAGCTGTACCTACTAGGTACCTACATACATAGGGCGTACAGTGTGACTGGACGACCAAATCCAGTTTTCCAATTATCTGCAACAATAATAATGGCGAGAGCAGGGGACGGCTATGTTCACCTCACGGGGTATCATCATAAGTTTTGAATAAATGACTTTCCGGTAAGGTAAGTGGTTTTCCGGTAAGTGGGTTGAAATCAGCGCGTCAACTTTTCTTTTAAGGACTATACGCTTGAAAAGACCATTATTAAATAAAATAAAATTTCTAATACATATGACCATCAGACAAGCGGCGCAGTTTAACTACTTGGGAGTATGATAACTGAGAAAGGAAAATGACGCATTTTAGAAAATGGAGAAGGTGCTAATATCAGAACCTTTTCAATGGTGGCGGGAAAAGGGTATTGTACTATAAAGTCAAATCCATCCTGTTATATGACTGCGAAAGCTGGACTTTTAACCACAAATGGAGAAGAAGATAGATGTGGTTTTAGAGAAGAATGATGAAGATCCCATGGACAGAGCGTGAAACCAATGAGGAGGTTTTTAAAAGAGCAGGCAGCAATCGAATATGAATGAAGAGCATCAGGAAGAAGAGACAAGTCGAATTTTTAGGGCCTATCATGAGGAAATGTGGTCTTGAAGAATTAATACTGACGAGATACATACCGTAGAAGGACAGAGAAACAACAGAGGAAGACAACGTCTAGGTAGATGGTTGGTCGAACAATTTCCATAAAGAGCCAAAGGGAAAGAACAAGTGCTGCTAAAAACATCGAAGGAAAGAGAAAGAGAGAGAGAGACACCAAAAAATTATTGGTGTAAAGTCTTTATACAACTTAATGCACCTACTGTATATTCCACAAGATGAGCGTAATCAACCTGTCGCCTGAACAGTTAAAAATGACTGTTCGAAAATAAGACAGATCAATTAATTGGCAATTCATTTTATTACAGATTTCACAAATAATAAAAATCGATATATTTTTTTAATTTCTCAATTTATATTGATGGCTCAAAAGAGCACTTTCATGCAAAGTTATAGTTTTAAAAATTCTCCGATCTTTTAAACTTCAAATTGTTTTCCCATAATCTTGAATTTAATATCGTTTTGTTTGTTAGTTTGACCTTCTTCCCTCCCCCACCAAACAGCGCCTCAGTGAAATCGCAAAACTTCAAGCGCTTGACTCGTTCGTGACCTTATTTTGATTGTTTTGACATACAGTATATATTTCTTTCTGTTTCTAGAACTTTAGCACGGGCATTGTGCGTGCTGAGTGCGGTTACATGTCGCAATCCATCGAAGTCTACAGACAGGTCATCTCCACTTCTCTTTTTGTATATCGCTCTCCTTCGTGGAATATCATCAGTGTTGTTGCGGTTGACACACAGCTTGTAGAGAGCATCTTCCAGTATGATACTACGTACATTACCTACCTGCGTACTCTTTGTCGCCTTCTGTCTCTCTCTCTTTCTCTGCTCTCTGCTCTTTAGCATCGCTTGAACAACTAATCCGCAAGTTTGTGTCTGAGGTGGTGATGACATCAGCTATATACTAGTCAACAATTAGCAGAAATTCACTTCTGCACAGTAGACGCTTTTTTTGATAACTTTGAAGTGACACTTACAGTAGGTCTAGTCTTAAAGAAATTAGAATTCTGTCTGAGGTGTTCAACGTGTGTTTCTAATATATTGAAACTATTTTTTCAGCCAATCAAAATTCTACTTTTCAAGGTCACTCACAGTGAGCATAAAGTCTGTTTCAAGCGCTGAATTTGTCAGTTTTGGTTGGCCAGAAGATGGTTTCGGCTTAGATATTGACAAATATAATACAATATAATGTAGTATAGCTTAGGAATGACAAGATATTCAAATATTGCAAAACTACTTTATATATACAAGTGTTTATTATATTTACTTCATATATGAAAAATTTACATCTCATTCATATTAAAAATTCTATAATGTATATAGTGACCAGAATATTTACACCTCAAAGCAATGTTTAAATCAGCGCGTGCATGCCTATCGAATAATAAAGAAATATTTTGCATAATATCTACTGATTGATGCAAAAGTATACAAAATGAGACAATTAGGAGTAAACCATAATTAAATAATAAACTGCCGAGCTGGTAAAAACATTTCATATTTACACCATAAACGTGTTATCAAAAAACTACAGTATAGTCAGTGTAAATATAAAAATTAATATATTTTAATATATTGATTTTGGGTTAAAATTCAAGTAGTAGTAGTAGTAGTAGTAGTCAAAGATTATTGGCTTTCTGCCGAGTACGTAAAAATATCATAAATGTATTTTATGTTAAATTTATATAAAATCCGTTGAATATTGCACAATGCTCCAAAATCTTGTATAATTACGGAACTATTGTTTCAGTAATAATTGATTTGTTTATATCAGCTATGTCAATAAAGCGTTGATTGTAATACTGCTTTTATAACCATATACAGTGAATCATTTTATTTATTTAGAGAGGTGCTATATTTTAGATACGATCTATATGTCTGTATGTATGTCCGTCAAGCTTTTGTTCGAAGTTGATTTTACTAGTTCCGTGATAGCTGTGCTATCGTGTGTGTTGCTTCACATACGAGAGGTCGTGGGTTCGTGCCCCGTCACTGGCGGAGCCAGACTTTTTTATAGTACCAGGGCATCTACCGGCGCAAGAACCAGGTCAACCAACAACATTGTATCATTCATTCGACATTATAGAAACAGTGTTCTAAAGTTCTTCACCGTTCACAAACAGAGATATAACTATTTTTATTGCAAGAATTGGGCAGTTGGGAATTGTTCGGATAAAAGTGTCAATATAACGCTCTCCTAATTCAGTTTTTAGGCTCTTGCACCGTGCACAAACGGAAACCAGAGATTAGAAAGACGAAGCTTAGTGATGGTCGTGCGTAAATATGTCTTCACCAACTACAGTTTGCTCGATTTCTACAAATGTTATGAGAATAATGCAGGCGATTCACAACAATATTTCTAACTCAGAAAACTGCTTCCTAATTGTACATACTGTATACCTTCAAATGAGGCGAATTCAAAAGTTTGTTATCTTCAACTAAGGACAGTGTACCATCACCTTATTTGCGGATCATCATACGACTCAGTTCCAGCTTCAAGTCGTCAATGTTTGCCTTGGAGTGCTTCGTGAATTCCTTCACGGTTTCCAGGAATGAATGCATTGAATGAAGTCTTGTCCAAAACAGCATAGCAAATGTTAACCGGAACATGATCCCCACGTTGTCCAATATTTTCAATACCTGCCATGTCATGTCATCAGCGGCCATCTTTTCGGGAACTTTCCTTTTCACTTTAACGACAATACATCACAAGTGAGTTCAAACTTTTAGCTGCAGTTTGTTCGTTTGTGTAGAACTTCTTACCCATTTCCGCATTTCTAATACACTTTCCACTTCTACCACAATATATTTGAATTTTTACTATTTTTACTATATTAAAATTACTCGTTTACACAACAATTAGAGTTCACTTTCATTATATAAATTTAAATCAATATTGTTCATTATTATAGTCACCAGGGCGCGAAACGGGAGCACCTGGTCGGAGGAAATATTTCTATTTTATATGTATGGTTGTGTTGATTAAGGTTGTTTACGTTTAAAGCTCTCATGGCAGTATATCGGATAGCAATGATGAAAAGGTTGAAACTTCGTATGAACATAATTAAAGCAAGGAAGCTGACAGGCAGGTCTGTCGGGAGGACGGAAACGTGGAGACGAGGACGCATTGTTGGCTTCACCGGTCCTTGTTCCCCTTGTTTCTATGTGTGCTGATTGCGAGTTTTGTGTGCCGTGTGTACAAAGGGCGATTTCAAATTCTGCTGATGATGACAGTGCCACATAATATTTTAGGACGCGCGCGGTAGACCGAAGAGTGAAAATGCCAAATCGTTTCCGTTGACTGCAAACGGGAATGGATTGATAATTGTAGTGTAGATGCTTGATTGATGATATGGGTATGCCGCGCATTTCACTTGGACTGGTTTAAACCTAGTACAGTACTCTGTGGTATACAGTATAATACAGGCTTCAAATGGAATATTTCACGCGTTTTGCCTGTACGCCAGTTCTAATAAGTCCAGGGTGCTTTTGGGGTGCCTATGCAGCAATGCCAGTTGTCCGCCTACATGTGCATATATTGTACAGTACACACAAGAGAGTTTTGTAATCTCGTGAAAATGGAGCCTAACAGCTGATGCCTTGTTCTGGCTTCCAGTGCGCGCTGACGTGTATGCACAGCCTAGTATACATATAGATGTACAGTATATGAATAGATTAGTGTCGGGGTACATATAATACAACGCGCTTCCAGTTGCGCTGTGCTTTCAATACAAAACCTAAGCCTTGCGCTTCTCCTATAACAAAATTAATCGTATCGTCTCTGTGCGAAGCTACAGAGAGAGTATCATTTTAGTAGCATATTGATTGCACAGATGTGTGGAAGTTAAATAGGATTTTAACAACTCTACACTTTATTTTTCTTCAAAAATATTTGTATGTAATTGTCAGTAGGTTTTTTATTAGTGTAATTAAAATGAAATACTGCATGTGTGAGTGCAATGACAAACGCGACTTTCGCACTGTCAAAAAGATAGCTTCATTGTGTGATGTTTCTGAATATTTTTTCTAAGCACATCTCACCAGAATATCTCATTTATAAAGTTAAATTCCGCTGAATTACTTTACTTGTAAATACATGAGGCGTTATGGTATATAAGGATGGCAGAGTATATCTACGGAGAGAAAACTGGCTTCCATAAATTCCATTAGCAGACATGTTTCACTGCACTCACAGCATCATCAGTGAAACTAAAACAGAAATTACAACACATGAAAGAAAATAGATCAAGAAAGCACAAATATTTTAACATACCAAAAGTTTTACCTTATTTCAGAAAACTTTTAAACATGTGTAAAAAAATAACATACGATTCAAACAATTAGGAAAAAAGGATGCACCTCTATTGGGAAGAGTGCTACCTATATTTAACAATTATTTGTAAGTATTTAACGGCAAGATCAAACTCAGAGACTGCACAGAAAACAAAAGAGAAACATAGTCTTCAAACGTTTTTGTTATTTTGTTGCAATTTCCGAAACATTTTTTAAATTTTATTAAATTTATGGATGCCGGTTTTCTTTTCGTTCTTCTGTTCATTTTTCGTCTTCCTATATATGATGTGTTATATTCAAAAATACGGAAAACTAATTCATTCTTTCATATGCTTGAATACTTCATTTGAGACTGTAATATAGACAGACGCAACTGAATAGACCAGGACTGTAACCAGAGGTATCAGTATCAATATTTTGAACGGAGGGGATGCTCAAATATTTTTTTCAATTTTTACTGTTCGATTTCATATACTGTACACATATAGTGTAGCTTTCTATTTTTGATTTTATAGTTAGTCTAAAGCCCCTGTATCATAAGTGCACCTTATTTTCTTGTTTTTAAATTACTTCGTTTGAAATTATTCAGCTAGAGATCGCATGACAGCTAATCCCCTCTTTATAGGTGATCAGTTTATAAACATACAGTTTTATGACACTAAAAACCGTGAAGAAAAACAATTGGTTACAAAGTTGCTGCTGGTCAGTCATGCTCCTGATTGGAGGAAGCGATAGCGCGAAAAATAGTCTTATTTGGCTTAGATCTTATCCTACTGCTCCATCCTCCTATGCTAGGTATATAGACGATACCTTCCTTATTGTTCCTAAAAAATTTGATGTCCAATCGTTTCTGGGTCGTCACATGAACTCTTGCTACCCAAACATCAAATAGTTACCAGCGAACTTGAGTCCAATAACTTTCTTCTTTTCTTGGATATCCTTGTTTCCTATAATGGTAATTCTATCTCTATAACTCTGTGTACAGGAAATCCACTTTTTCCTCTCTGTTCCTCAACTTTAATTCGGTTGCTCCTCTTTCTTGGAAATCTGGTTTAATCCTAATCTCTTGTTTGTCTAATAGGGCTTACAATATCTCCTCCTCATTGGTCCGTCCCTCTTTCAACACTCTGGTCAGTTTTTTTAGTCTAATAATTATCTTAAGAAGCTTCTTCATTATCGCATTTTTTAAATTTCTAATTTCCAAATTCACTTCTGCTTCCTCTTCCACTTCTTGTTGTAGCATGCATCTCGTTCTTTTCTCTACCGTTACTTGGTCCCCTTTTTCCATGAGCCTTGCAAAACACCTTCGACGGTTGGTGAAGAACAACAACAACAAGATTTGCTTCAAAACAACACAAGTTGGATGTCTCTTCTCTCAAACAAGGACAAGATCCCCTTGGCTCTGTCATCAGGTGTCGTATACAAGTTCACATGTCTGGTGGATCCCAGGCTGTCCTATGTGTAGGACGTACATCTGCACAAACGGGTCAAGGAGCACAAGAAGGGTCCTGGAGCGGCGATCCATTCACATTGCTCTGGGTGCTTGGATCAGTATCAACGCGTGAGCACCAACTGGAAAGGGCTGGATCTGGTAATAATTGAGTCTTTGTGGCAATCAATTAACTTTCTCCCACCCTCAATACCCAACTGACTAATGATGGCGCTTCCTATACAATAAAAGTCTTTACATAGTGCTTGTTTATTTGTTGCATTGTTTACATTACGTGTGAATTTCATTTATGCTATAATTGTGTGCGACTTGTAAAAATGGTTGTGAGTCTCCAACCAAAATCGGTCGAATATACTGTACATGTTTTTCATTTCTCTACTGGTCCTCTTTCATGCTCGCATTAAATTTCGTAATGTCTTATCTTTATCTGTTATTCTGAGCATTAGAAGAAGTCAACTATGAAGTCCCCTAAGCCCTCAAGTCAGTATACAGCGATGACGTCAGTGAATCAGAATTCATGTGGTGTTTTTTCTTAGTAATTGTGTTCCGTTGTTATCTACCGTCTTGTTGCCTGACCTTGAATGTCTAAATGCAACAATATAGGCGGTGGCGCAACTATACATAGAGTACATAGGTCTGTAGACATAATACTGTGTGGGGCAGTTCTCCAAAATGGAACACAAAGAATAAGAATAAAACTGATAAAGGTACATGCGAAGTGTGCAACACTGTATGAAACGATGTTTATGCGATGTTATATCATTTATTACATCGGATTTATCAAAGCATTTCGCCACATCATTTCCACCTCACTACATTGACAGCTTCACTAAATAAATAGGATACAGAAATAGAATGTAGTGTCATGTGGTTACAGAGTAATTAAAAAAACAATGTTTCCCACATTTTATAACGCGAATCGCCGCTGTTCTATTTATAGAACACACCGTAACCTGCAGTTTGGCAAATTGCGCAGGCGTAAATTATTCCTTACTTTTAACGTTAGATGTAATATTTGTAGTTATATTTATATATCTATATGTAACACATAGCAACCGACAAAATAAATTATGACAGAAAGTACACTGCGCCTGTTTACGGTTTTACAGCCCTGCTCTATACGTACTGTAGCTCGAAGTCGTGATAAGTTCAGGAATAGATATACGCAGTTCCCCCCATCATATACAATATGTAGGTAGTGCGTTCCGGCATTTTAACTCAGTCTTGTGCGGAAGTTTTGTGTCCTTCAGGTAAAATAACAAAACAAATGACAAAGAAAACACAGATCACATCAATTGCGATGAGGCGATTTAACAAATTGTACATGGGCAGCTTGCAAATTTCACTCTGCATCTAAAGTCGTATTATATATATGGCAATTGTTCACAAAAATATTGCACCTACAACAAGAACTGCGTCAAAATGTCAAACTGTTGCCTTTTATTTAGCTGAAGACATTAGAAAATATGAAATCATCGCCTCATGCCAGTTGGGATTTGACGAAGAAGTCAGCACAACAGAACAGAGATCAAAATATATTGTATGTACGAAAAAGTTCAGCGCAATTGCGCACGAGAGATTTGTTAGTATATTGATTTTATAAACTAACGTATACAACTACTATAGGCAAAACATTAAATAGTATATATTCAGATTTAAACATTTTCGGTGTAAGAGATAAAGCTTTGTCAAAATTGAAAGCGATTTCTGTCTCACAAATGTTACGTTTATACAGTATATATGCGGTGATTATACAGAATGATATCAGTTTAAACAAAAAATACATTTACCTGCTTTTCTCTTATTTTTGTTTCATTTTTTCGTATACAACAGTTTCATTTTATTTTGATCGATTTTATCCGGATATATTGACCCTCGAGTCAATATTTGAATTCTTATTCTAACTTTTGTGGTCTTAGCATTACTTTGTATCTTTTCATAACCTTGATAAGTATGCCTGTTATATACAATATAACAGTTCTATGAACACGAGTCATAGCATAGTAAGCAATTGTCTAATGAATGACGTCTTAGATGTGAATTAAAATTAATCATGTCCGATTGTTAACAGTGTTTAGTGTTGAGTGTTTAAATATAGCCAATGGTGGGGATAACCAACTGACATTAAAACCATTTGTGTTAAATCCCCTCCCCATTGTTGCCGAGGTCTTGTGGCCTTACGCATCCTCAAAGAGATCCTGGTTAGCGGGCTTTCCTAGCCAGCTGTCTATTCGTTTCTTCATTTTTACCACTAAGCCCAGTCCTCAGCGTCACCGAGCCTTTCATTATATCTAAAAAATACGTCTGCATTCAGTCTTCTTCTCGTCTATGCAAATTGATACACAATCTTCTAACGACTATTTTGTGGTTGCGACTCGCCTCGTTTATTTGACGAATATTTTAAGACAGTATAATTCAACACTACAGTAAACCGAAATACATAAAAAAACTAAGAACAAATTAAAACGAATACATATAAATCAAAATTCACATTCACCACCGAATTCTTCAGCTCGCTGTTTTGTCAGGTGTTGAACAGCAGTAATTCTGCATTTCTTGCCGATAAGTTATTTCTTTCAAGTTGGCAAACCCACGCGGAAATTTCACCATTAATAAGTCCGATCGAAGAATCTATATATCTGGTGTCTTCCACCTCAGACATGTTGTATAAATGCGCATTTGCTCAGAGAAAAACACCGTTCCAGTTATATTTGGTCTATTTGTTGGCGATCAGGTGCTATTTCTTTAGGCGCAATTTATTCATATGACGCTTCTGCGGCTTTCCTCAGCTTAAATCTCGGTGAATTACGACTATTACATGTATATTATTATTATGTTCCTTTTATATATTGGTTTACTATTACCTGCTAATTTCCTTTTGTTTATATATATATCTACCCATTGCATGCGTGATTTGTTTCTTACCTGTTAAAAAATAGTCGTTCGCTATTATTCTGCACTACTAATATAGTAGTTTAGTCGCTACGTGAATAATTGTTGGTGTTATTGTTGTTGTTGGGGGAGAAAATCTTCATTCGTAGTTTGAAACAAAACAATTGAATAGCTAGGAGATGACCTGTGCGTGGACTTCAATATCGGTATATGGGCTCTGTCTAACGATTTTCTCTTTGTAGACTCAAACGACCATCTATGACACTGTGAGTCACATTCGCGACGATCAAGACTGTTTGAGGAACCGCGTGGAGCGCATGGAAGACAATCTGAGCCAACTACATGTAGGTTTGAACTATTATCATCCAATGGGATGTACTGCATGCTGGAATGAGAAACGTAGTACATAATGTTCGAAAACAGGAATGTACACTTGTATAATTCCTGTATTAATCGTTTGCTTTTCTGTGTTGTTTTGATGACTTTATTTTGAATGATGTTGATCCATTATTGCAACAGTACCATTTCTCTACTTTTTCCTCCTGAGTAGTTAATTCGGTATCCATTTATTATGAAGTCTTCTGAATTTTTTCAATGAGTTTCGCTAAGTCCCATAATGTTGTTTTTGTGTTTCTTCATTTCTTCTTCTTGTTATATAGTTCGCATATTCCAAGTTCTAATCCGTAATTCGTGTCCGTGTCCGTTTATTATTTTAGTGGCCTGAGGTAACCCAGTGATTCTGATCACTCCCTGTTCCTTGAAGGATTGAATCACTACCGTTGACCAAGTTCAAAGAGACACTGGGGACTTGGGGTGTTTACATTGGTTGTACGCCATAACTCTGTCTTGGAAACGATAGTGACGGTGGTTACCCGTTGCCTTTCGTCACGGCTGTCGTCGTCGTTACTCTTGGAGCCCTTTCCGTCGACACCACTTCCAGAATTCCAGGCCAACCGCCGGTCTTCCTGCCAGATCCTCTATCCCCTTCAACCCGATCCTCTCCCTTTCCCTTCAGCCCGCAGGGCATTCCATGATGTGTTCGGTCGTCTCTTCTTCCTCCTCACACCTCCTGCACTTCCCCTACATTCTCAAACCAAATCCTCTTCCTGTAACTGGCAAGGTCCAGTGAGTGCCCCGTTCTTAGCCTCGCCATAGCCACACTGTCTTCCCTCT
>JAUYWV010132513.1:0-11038 GCA_032274565.1 Nematoplana nigrocapitula
CAACTATTGTATGGAGTGGAAACGTGGACAATTAACAAAGCAATGGAAAAGAAGTTAAAGACGTTTGAAATGTGGACATTGAGACGAATCGGAAAGATATCTACGAAGGATAAGATTGGGAATGTGGATGTCTTGGAAAGACTGGGAATAAAACAATAATTAATGGGTGAGATTAAGAGAAGGAAGACCATCTACATTGGACACGTTGTTAGACACTCAACAATGCAAAAGAACACACTTGAAGGGCTTGTTGAGGGAACGCGCACACACGAGGGAGACATGCAGCTGCGGATCAAGTGGGTACGGAAAATACTAAAAAATGGACGGGTAGAAGTTTGACACACATCTTGCAAAGAATAGACAGTTTTTGCGGTCCATAGTCGTCAACTTCAAGAATGGAGATGGCACTAATGGTTGATTGAATCTATTAATTTGAAAGTTTATACTTCCACGGTTGTCTCTTTCCCGATTAAACTGTATCTCTGAAACACGCGGTCGTTTCTGATTGTAACGACAGATTTACAACCTTTAATCGAATTGGGTCTTTGTAGGACTGTATATTGAAATGTAGTATCCCGCGTACAAAATATAATAATATATGACTGAATTTAGCTTGCCTATAAATTACTTTTCCTCGCGCGGGAAACAATCGACTGAATGGTATATTTCATTTATTAAAGTTTCACTAACACAGCATAATCGAATTACAGAATTCATCATTTAGTATTAATCGCTTTATTTTATGAAAGCTATCAACATGACAGTGAGGAAATTACATGACCTTCACTTAGTTTTGTTTATGTAATGAAATACATAAGGGCACTATCTTTAAAAAAGATGCAAATTGCCAAAGTGTTATGTGCAGGTGGTAAAATAAGAGGGATTTTCAGTCCATTTGGAGTGAGAAGCATTAATTTAATTTATTTTGATTACATTTAAACTGCTGTCTGTCAAAATGTATGGTGTTTCATTACTTATAAAAATATATATTCTGAATCTGATAGTGATATTAAATTAATATTATTGTATATTGATATTAATGATAATGATATTGTTTGCTGATATTTTTACACGTGTAATTTGATTATTGTAAGAAAATACTATTGTATATTAAGAATACCTATCTCAAAATATATCAGAAATATGGTAGATAAGCAGTTTAGTGTTGTAAAATCAGGTTTCAAAATGCTTCATTTCTGGGTGCTACTGCAGTTTACAAACCACTTATGACAACGGTCATATAACAAATGGTATGAACAACTGTATAAAAATGACCTTGAAGGGATATCATTAGAGTTATGTGGAAAGAAATGTTTGTGCATTTAAATCAGTAGAGGTTTATATTATTGCCTGAGATGTGAGTGAAGCTATATCAAGCAATCATTTGTGCTATCTCAATTCTGAAGGTTGACTATATCAGTGTATGCATTTTCATTAATTGTCAAGGTCATTCTTATATGGTTGTTTATACGGTTGTTTCATAAGTGCTTTGTAAACTGCAGTACTAGTAGCGCCCATTTTTGTTTAAAATTAATAATTATTAACACCAATCCAATTATTGAAATTTATTTGTATAATATACTATATAGTTTTTTATCTATATTCTCATAGCTTTCAGGTAACCATTTGTAAACTATAGTATTTAGCCTTTATACAATTTATTTAGCCTTTTACTGTTACCATAGGCATGGTATATCGTTTTTAATTTGTATATTTATTGCTTTTACTATACATTCATTGCATCCATCTTACTTTACAACTCTAAATTCTGGTACAATAAAAAACTGTTAACTCAGAAATATACACTTTTCAAAAAAAGCTAAAAAGGTATAAACTTGTTTCATATTAGGGTCAGTAATATAGACTTACCTAATTATAATAGGTCTAATACAAAACCTTGGGCTTGAAGCCAAATAATTAAACAGAAAAGACAAAAAAATTAGGATATATCCTTAGATAATATAATGTTCCAATAAATAAAATACTTAAAAATAGCATAAATAACCAAGACACTTTAGCAAAGAAACAAAATGTTACTTCGATCAAAATAATAATTAATGATATTAAAAATGCTGATTGTTATATGCTAAAAGTCTCAGATATAGCAATTTTGTCTATAGTATATACTAACATTGGACTCTCAATATTTAGATAAAATTACTACACTCCTAGCCAAAAGTCTGAGTACAAGACAATTTTTAAGTAATTAATCCAATTTCTATAGAAATTTATAGAAAAAGACATTACTTTTATATATTGCGTAGTATATGAAATAAAATAACATTTTCTTGACACAGATATATAGTATTATTAAATTATTTTATCAGTTTATTAATAGTATAAAGCCTATATTTTGTTACATTTTTAAGTATTTTTGACACTTTTCATGGAGCTATTATTATCAGAAAATAAGCTGAAAATATCTGCAAGGACTCACGCTTAGAAAAATAGCAACTAATCTTCATGTATCTATGTGAGCTGTTCAAAAGACCCTATCTCATTCAATGAAAGTGGCACTTTCAAGTCTTAATCAAGATCTAACAGGCCTCATATTACAATTATTCAAACTAATCGTCTAATATATAAGCTTTGTGTAACTTCACCATTTACATCCAGTACTCTAATCAATTTATAATTACCACCAACAGATACTTATAATGCTAAGACAATAAGAACTTGTTTACAGAGAGAGTTTAAATTTCCAGCCAGGTGTCTCTCGAGGAAACCACAACTTTCTCTCAAAAACATACAAGATCACCCAAAATTTTATGAGGACTACAGATATTGGACGAAAGAACAATGGTCTATGCCCTATATGTTCGACAATTACCAAATTCCAGTTATGACTCTGGTTACATTCTTCCAAAAGTGAAACAATGCCCCTCTATAATGATATGGGGTACCATAATAACAAATGGAAGAGCTGGCATATGGTTGATGCTACAAGGAACAACAATAAATGCCAAAATATATATCAAGATTCTCAAAGAAAAACTCTTGGTTCATATAAATATCTATAATTGTGATATATTCCAACAAAATGGAGTGCCATGTCATATAGCTAAATATATGAAGAAATGGCTGCAATCCAATCATATTGCTCTTTTGGAGAAATGGCCTGGGTCATCCCCAGACCTCAATCCCATAGAAAATGCATGGAACATAATAAAGAATATCATTTCAACTTACAAAGCCACATCTCTCCCTGACTTACTGACTTAAAAAAATACTACATGTCTGGACTCCACAAATCACCCCAGCCTACTGCATGAAATTGGTAGAAAGCATGCCTGCCCACATTGCTGCTGTTCTGAAAGCAAAAGGCCATCATACAAAATATTAAAGGTGAAAATATTGATAATGACAATTGATTATTATTTAGTTACTTAGTATTTATTTATTTAGTATATTATAGTTTTTTTGTAAATCTTAAATATGTGTATGTTAGCTCAAACTTCAACAAACTGGATTAATTACTTAAAAATTGTCTTCTACTCAGACTTTTGGCCAGGATTATATATGTCAAGATAATAATATATTATGTGATAAAGACAATGTTGGTATAATAAATAGTAATGTTACAACAGATAACAAATTTAGATGGTTTATAAACATTATATTGCATTGTTTGCTATCTAATCCAGATGGATAGAAAATAATCTTATCTAAAAAACACATCAGCCTCCGAATTACTGCAGATCGTTATCTTGGCATGCTTGAAAATCAGTTTCTACCTGAATTACGAAGACGTAGAATCAGCAATCCAATTTTTCAGCAAGATGGAGCACCCGCTCATACGGCAATCCGAAGTCATGATTTATTTAACAACCATTTCCCAAACAGGTGGATTGGGAAACATGGACCTGTGCCATGGCCACCACGTAGCTCTGATTTGTCAACCCCAGACAATGCTTTATGGGGCATTCTCAAGAAGCGAGTTATTCATTCTCAACCACAAAATCAACAACAGCTTATTGCTGTGGTCGAAGCCATCTTAAATGAAATCGGTGAAGACAGAGAATTGTTACAGAGGATGTTATACCGCACATGGCGACGTATTGCACTAACAGTGGAAAGTTGCTGATGATCAAGTGGATCCTCACGATATTTAATGCTTGATATTCTGTCATTTTTAATAGACCACTGTCTCCTGTAAATGTTCTTAGTTTTAAAAATATAATCAGCTTTATAGTACTTATATTTTTATGTTTTTGCTGGTTTGATCTCTTTGATCACGAGCAGCATTTACTTGGATTTTAGAATTAACAATTAACAACCATTCGTTTTATACAGATCAATATTGTTCTAACTGAAGTATATTAATTTGAATTTGAATCTATGACGCATCATTATATTTTTGAACATCTATGCTACACCATGAACATGAACATCTACTACAACATCTATGCTTCATATTAGTGGATTATGTTATGTCAACTACAACATCTATGCTTCGTATTAGTGGATTATGTTATTTCGCTGGTTTGCACCCCCTTTCGTGGACGCACTGTATGTTGGTGTTGTTAATGTAGCTATGTTATAGTATTAGTTTTGTTAAGGATAGTTAATAATGGCTAGTGGTGCTTGCCAAGGTTGATAAATTGTACTTAACTGCTAAATTTAAATAAAGAATTGAATTGTTGAATCAAGTTTAAACTTTTTCAGACAATATTTTAGCCTAAGTGGAAAATTGTTTATTTCTGTTATAGTAACGGGCATTCTTAATGCATAAATGGCTACCTGGACCCTGAAAACATGGGTGTAGACACCAAGATTAACATTCTAGCACCAATAATAAGGAAGTTTATGACCGGCGACATAGTTGCCCGGCAGCCATTTTGTTTTGACCAATAAAAAAAGTTTCCCAAGGGTGCTAAAGTGGCACCGGCTGATTTGTGCTCAGGACATCCCATAGTATCAGAATCAACCATAAAACATCGTCCATAGCGCTGAACACGCTTTGACTCCAAAATACCATTTGCCAACTGGCCTATTATGCAGTATCGACGGAACATCCTGGAGAGATCTGCTCACAATACAGTCGAAAACATCACAATCCCCAAATGTTTGCAGTGGTACACTCATTGCTTCACTTATGTCCCAGCATGTCTGCATAGAAGGGAAATTGATGGATAAGAGTGCATAAGTCTGCAAATTTTCGTTATTTAGAATCAAATTATTATTGAAATATATTGAAATTGATATTTTATCTTACTTTTTTTAAAGTTGGATTTACTTTATGGAAAGTTGAACTTAATAATTTTGAAATTTGATTTTCCGTTTTTGAAAGTAGAGCTTGAAAAGGTGTAGTAGCCTGTAACTCACCTAAAATAGATTTGGAATTCCCAAATGATGACGTTATAAGTACGTCATTCAATAAGATTTGATCTTGATCTACTCTGATTACCTCCTATTGGTCGTGACCTTGACCTACTTATGACGTAATACAGTCCGTTTGTCTGATGACAGGAAGAGCACTAGGCAGGTGTTCTGTTGGCGCGGGTTTGAGACATTCGCGTAGGGTTCAATTGTTGACGGACAGTCTGTGGAATGTTGTCACTTAGTTGCTTTTAAGGCAAGTAGTGCGTTTTTGGCTTTGTTTCTTCGTTTCGATTCACTCTCATTCTCTTGGCAACACGAGACTAGGATCATACAGTTGTGTTTCTTTGCTTTGGCATTGTGTTGCGTATTACATTCTCTTTATCAACTTTATAATTTCAACGTAATTCAACTTCAATTATGCTAATATAATAATTAGTACAAATTATTCATTTTTTTAAATAATTTCAAAATAACTTAATCTTGACTTTATTTACATTCGATTTTCAGGAATTTCTGCACTATTAACTTTTAACTTTTAGAATTAAGTTATTTACAAATGGCCCAAATTTTGTTCGAATCAGTAATGGAAAAATTGCGAATTTGCGTATAATGTGTTATGAAAAATCAATCAATAAATAAAAAATGGGAAATGCAATATGACAATGGTCAGTGGTGATTTCACTGCGACGCAAGGTGTTCTTTATATCCAGAAAATTATAGTAAGATCGCATATCAAGAACAGGTATAAAAGTGATGTATATGTTTTGGTAGTCTCAAAAGAGCCTAAAATGGACCCTTCAAACGGAACCTGTGACAGTCATACTAATAAAAATAAAATATCACATAGTTCAAGAACTGCCCCGCCATTCAAATAATGGGTGCCCAAAATGTCAACTCTGTCCGATTAATGGTATAGGAGGAGATAGCGAACACAGAGAAAGAGAGACAATTGATTTTGGGAAGCTCTCCATGTTATCACATTGCTAGGATGTGAATATTTGTACAATTGTTGATCTAAAAGACACATCGCAGGCACAAATTCCGCATGCTAGAAAATGGAATCGTGTAGGCTAAATGGCTCGGGGACAATTGTTTCCTTCATAAAGACAATACTTGTACAGTTATATCTTCTTCACAAAAAAACTGTTCTATAATCGAGCTTCATTTATATAGAAATTTAGACAACGTAAGAGAAAAGAACTAATACTAATCTATTGCATCATGTTTTATTTATATTTTGCGATTTCAGCTTTCGTAATGACAAAGACGGGACCCTTCTTCCTGACAAAAGTGGCCGATGAATATATGCGAACATCTCCTCACAACAAAACCGATCCCCTATCGATCGCAGATCCGAACTGGTTCTCGCCTCGAGTGAACAGTCTTTCTCAACTAGAAGGGTTTTGTAAAGAAAACGGACACTGGCGATCGATCGGGTGCAAAGAGATCGAGGATTATAAGAAAAATATCGATCAGTGGGAGAAGAAAGCCTTTCTGATTCATCGATTTCTGAACCTGGGCTATAGATTTGCCTATTCGAAGATAAAGAAGAGAGTAGATATGTGCAAAGAATTTAAAAAAATAAGGCAAAATATCCTGATATCGTTACTACAGTGATGTTTCTAAAGTCCATTACACGTAGACTTGCATTCAGACTCTGGAGAAGGTTATCATTTTGAGATGTTCGTATATTTCAATAAACTTTATTTTATTAGTTGTATACTTTAGGGTGAATGGACAATCTCGATGGACAATAATGTTGACCCCTGTCACCATGGTAGCGCTAACTGCTTTATTAACTGAGTTGACTTGTGAAAGCAAGCAGGCTAGTTCATGCCCAAAATGGCTACATGTACAAGTAAGTTCTTACCGTCGTATACCTGAGGAAAATATTTTCCTGAATTCCGCATGAAAACAGAATAACCACAGTACAGTATATATATGAAAACTATGTATTAGAAAAGCATAAAGTAATAAGCGAATGAGACAGACTCGATGTTATATATAAAATGACAAGGTCGGTGGGGGTTAAACCGAACTTGACAATTTTGGAAAACAAAATTCGCATGATGGGCATATTTGCGAGGAGGTTTATTGCTGACCTGATTCTATAGGAACCAAGTAACCGATTGAAGAGAATGATCGTAAATCCGGCAATGCGGAACACCAGAAATGATCAATTTAAAGAACTGATATGATTCCAGAGTTTCCACATGCTGAAAACGATGAGATAGGTATAATAGTGTTCAGAGAAGGATGTGTCCCAGCTCTAGATAGACTAGATAGAAGTTTTTCTCCTTTGGTACCCCTAGCCATTCCAGAGGCTTTGTTTAGGTTAGATTAAAAAAATAAAAAATAACATGTAATTAATGTTTGTTCGGTACAGGTTATATAATTGTTTAGTTTTATTTTGTTTTCCCAATTTCTATGTTTGTTCATTATGTAAAGGCTTTAGTTGTTGTTATTTTTTGTTTGTTTCATAGTCATATAATGGAGCCTTTTGTATTTTCGTTTATTTTGTTGACCACAGCTGTTATGATTTGTTTAAATGAATGTGGAGAATTTATAGTTTATAGTTAACCTGACCGAACGCCCCTTTTCATTTATTTTTTTAATTGTGTTGTTTGTTTGTTCTGGCCCTGGTGGCAAAATAAAATATTATTATTATTATTATTAATAACTTATTCCAAAACCTAAAGGTACGATCACCGAAAGAATGGATAATCATTTGATGACCGCCATATCGACACTGTTCATAAAAAAAACTCTGGATGCATTCAGGAAAGTACAGTATTTTTTAAGTGTGTACTCTATGTTTGCTGGCCAAGTGCCTAAATACAATTATGTTATGTTATAATCTCTCCCTATACTATCACTAAAAACTCAAGGTTAAAAAATCAGATTTTGAATGTCAAGAGATCATGGGTCAACAAGAACGTCATTTTCTAAGAAATCAGTTTGGTTTGGATATCAGAGGAACGCATAAAAAATGGCCAACATAAGCCATCTCCTCTTAAAATTTGACAACAAAATTACGGGCAGCAAACTCGTTAAACTCCAACTTCGCTAAAGATTTCAATGCAGACGTCCCTGAAGATTTGGTCAATCATCCTAATGACTGGCAATCACTTTCGAAAAGCATAAAATTTCTTATCACCTTTGAAGAACGAACTCAAAGACGGCGACAAGCAGTAATGTTATTCTCAACAAGGCAGGTGCGCTCTTACAAGAAGATCCTATCATATGTCACCTCATAAACCAACTAGTGCCTATATGAGATGAGATGAGCTATCGAATGGGAGACAAACATCTAACTTAAAAAAAGATTAATTCAGTGATCTGTTTGATGAATTTAGTACAATCATACTGACTGGTAGAAGCGGATGAATTTTAGAGAAAATGGACCGAATATCTGAAAGCTTTCAAGATAGATAGAGACCTATAGAAGACTTCTACGTATAACGTGGATACAAAAGAAGTCAAATGACTGTGGAACAAAACCTGAACCATTATTGCACACTGGACAGAGAAGGGAGCTTTACATTATGAGAACAGTAAATAAGAAAGTGATACACGTCGAAAACACCGTGCCAGGGTCTTGCAGAAGAATAACACCACCATGAAGATGATTTGAAAGGGTGGATAGAACAAAATTACAGCTCAAAATCTTTGTTAGACAAGTCAGAGAAGAGGCGTGAGTAGTGGTGAAAGGATGTCAACGCATGGGGCACCTATTATCCGCTGTGGTTATGGTTCGCTGGTGATGGTATTTACATTATACACACACTGGGACAATTTGTATACATACCTTGTGCACATGTAGAAAATATTCTCTGTCGGACAAGAATTTCATACTCCCATGACCATCTTCCAAACGCAGATAGGCTACGCCATATGGCTTGATTCTGTTGTCTTTCACTGAAACACAAAGGAGGCAGGTCAAGTAGGTCATGAAATAGACACTGCTTGAAGAAGCACTGTATAGCGAGATTAAAATGAGGAAAATAGAAAGTTTCGAATTTTCTATTTTCATTTTGCGATGAAATATGAAAATAGTGCCATAGATGCACACACAAATAAAAAAACATTTGGAAAAATGCAAGACAAATGAGCTGATATAATTTGCAAGTACTGAGGTAAACGTATCAATAAATTCTGCTCATTGTGAGCCGTGAAAAACGTCTAAACGTCTAAATTGACATGTGTCACGATGAAAGACCACGTGGGATCTGATTCAGGGTTCTATGCTGAGCACCTCAACCTTGGCTTTCTATTTCTTTATCTAGTTTCAGTTTTCTAATTTTAATCCAAACTGACTTTTTCAGTTGTTCAAAATAATTTCATCCAGAAAAAACTGTTCCCTTCAATACTCACTGTTCGCACCATTGGCCCCCCAAAAAATGCTTCGGAAGAGAGGAACTATGTCCTCACTACTTCTACTGGAATAATGAGCAGAAACGGATTTGAGGACCCACATTGTTTCTGCTTTCGCCACATCGATTGAAGAACCTGCTGACGGGAGTTTAGATGATGCAGACATTTGTGCAGACAGGCTGGAGGAAGCAGACGTTGATACAGACAGGCTGGAGGAAGCAGACATTGTTGCCGACTGACCAGAAGAAGCAGATGTTGGTTCCCCATTTTCCCTAAATCTATGCCCTTTTTGAAAATAATGCCATTCAAGAAATTTGTCTTATTGAAAATGCTGAAATTCAAGGCTTTACCAGGCTCTTTTCATGGTTTCCCATTTCACAAGGCTTTTCAAGACGAGCTCAAAATTCAAGGCTTTTAAAGGCTTTTCAAGATCGGTGCGAACCATGAATACTTTTTTTTGCAAACTAGTGACAACTCCCTATGCCAAAAAGTTACAAGTTTACTCTATATTTTGCTTAAATTTGCACTTATGTGTATTGCGAACATTTCATATCTGATGTGAACATAACGTTGAGTTAAACTACTATTCGGGGATTAAAACAGTTCGGTTTCACACTTTCCAGCTGAAGAGAGGGGAAGAAATTCCATTTTGTGAGGCTCTTGCCACGATGGGTTCAAGGCAATTGCTCTTAGGCTCACTAAATAGCGTGGGCTGGTTCAGAAAACAAAAATGAGGCTACTTACGTCTCAAATGTCACATCGCAGTTATAACAGAATTTCTCTACCAAAACTTCCTTCCACTTCTCTTTCTTTTATCACTCGCTCTCCCACTCTCTCTTTTTCATCCCTCGCTCTCCCCCTCCCTCTCTTTATTTCACCATTCGTTCTACTACTCCCCCTTTCTTTCTTCTCACGCTCTCCCACTCCCTCTTTTTCATCTCTCGCTCTCCCCTCCCTCTCTTTATTTCATCATTCGTTCTCAAACTCCCCCTTTCTTTCATCTCTCGCTATCCGATTCCTCTCATGTCTTTCTTTCATCACTAGCTCTCCCACAACCTCTCTTCCTTTCATCACTCATTCTCCCACTCCCTCTCTTTCTTTATCTCTCTCTCTCTCCCATTCGTTCTCTCTCTCTCTCTCTTTATCAATCGCTCTCCCATTCCCTCTCCACCTCCCCCCCCCCTAATTCCTTCATCACTCGCTCTTCCACTACCTCTCTTTCTTTATCACTTGCTCTCCCACTCTCTCTCTTTCTTTATCACCCATTCTCCCACTCCCTCTCTTTCTTTATCGCTATCTCTCCCATTCGTTCTCTCTCTCTCTCTCTCTCGTTATCTCTCTC